>JASDQU010585754.1:50321-66290 GCA_032191745.1 Picea mariana | reverse complement strand
ACAATGTTCAAGAGATAACTCAAACCAATACAGAAAGTCCTCCCCAAGAGATGTGCCACTCTTCTTCTCCTCTCTCTGGTAATTGCAGCTTGCCTCATAAGATAATGAGCAAGTGAGTTGTGTGTTTGAAGTGAGGCGCTAGCCTCTTATGTATACAAGACTGGCACGTGTGAAAAGTCACAATTGGCAGGGTCGACCTCTCACTCTGGGTGGGTAAACCCACCTTTAATTAATTCTGGGTCTTCCATAATAACTGTTGGGGTCGACTTTTTATTCTGCCCTTTATAATTGTCCGATGACCAATCCGCAAAAGGGGATTTGGTCCTTATACAATTACCGACATGATTAATCCACAATGGGGATTAATCCAATAACAATAATAATAATAATGACATGATTAATCCGCAATAGGGATTTAATCCAATAATAATAAGAATGCTCTTCATAGTTACATTATTTCAACAAAGACAACTAAAAATATTGTGCATTTAATTATCAATATGGGGCTCGTATGGAACTTGCAAACTGTCATGCACTGTATATGTAGGAACAATTATTCTTTCTATGTGTTGTATTCATAGTGTTAATGAATACTTTTGCAAGAAGAGTATGGACAATTCACAAACTTGGAAAGGTTCTAAAATTCTAAAACACTCAAAAGTAATGAAAGCGGGAATTGACTATCTAGTGTAGCTGGATGGAAGCGATTTTGTTGTGACCCCGGTCTAGGCGTAGTTGAAAAGGACAATTAAACTAACTATTCTAGTGCAACCAGATGGAAATGGTTCTGATGTGACCTTGGTCTAGGCGTAATGAAAAGGACAACTAAACTAATTATTCTAGCACAGTCGCATGGAAGCGATTTTATTGTGACCCCGGTTTGGGCGTAATGAAAAGGAAAGCTAAACTACTAAACTAATTCAGTCGACCAACTAATCTAATCCTTGCGAAGATGATCATTGTCGATACTCATACCAACAAACATAACCATTACAATCAACACATTTAAAAATTAAATAATGCAAACCCAATTTGCAATCCCACATGAATGATTAATTGTATATACAAAATACAATCTTGTATGAATGAATTGAATTGCACAACAATAAATTAATTACAGAAACAATTGAATAAACCCTTTGTTAATTGTAGAATTAGATTACACAACCAAAAATTAAAGGAAACTACCTACACCACTCTACAACACTATGTTCTATTGGAGTGGGCCTTGCCTCTATAGAACATAGTGTTGATATTAATCTATATCAACACTCGTGATATTACAATTAGTTAAATAAATCAACACTCATAGCATTACAAATAATGAAATAAATCAATCAACAACATAATAAATTAAACAAATGAATTAATCATGCTATAATCTGAATTAGAAATGAGAAATTAGAAAACTTATTCCATTACAAATCGGGCATGTGATCTAAGAGTCCTCTTCTTTGTAGAGGCAAATGGCTCTTTTTATACATGAAATTCATACAACAACAAAATCCTTGAATGAGCAAATTACCCAACCAATTCTTGTTTAAGACACAATTGGTTGTGGTATTTTAGCTCATTGACAAAGGAGGAATGTGGATCTATGGCCAAATTTTTGCTGCTAAAGTGGATTCTCTATTTGGCAAGTTTAGAAAATGGTCACAACAGTAAATTTGGGTAATTTTCCTTTAAATAACCGCTCGTACTATCCACCTCATACATTTTCTCAAGAACCTACTCCCAAATCACTTAATTGGGCATGTTCTGCATAAAACCCATGTCATATAATTTTCTAATTCTTCCCCAATGCTCCAGAATCTTTGTATGAAAATAACTGACCAATTTGGACACATTTAATTTTGGTGTAGCATTAATCGTGAGTTGTAGCTTCCGAATCGTATTTGGAACTGATAAAAATATATTTCATCATTTATTAGCTTCCCCAAATAGTTGTAATACTAGATTCATGGAATATCCAATGATTCTTTGAGTGGATGCTTGGATAAACATTATTGTTGCATGGATCCATAATTGTCACGTAGAGAAGTAGAAACATGGCTCATGGTTCCGATATCGGATCAAGGTTCCAATTGCAACATCGTTCTTTGAATGAGGCAAGTTGTGGCACATAATAGTTCCCTAACAAGTTGTAGCAATTGTTGTAAGGTGTTGCAACAACTGGAAGATGTGTTGCAACATTTGGAAGATGTGTTGTAGCAACTGAAAAACGTGTTGCAACAACTGGAAGATGTGTTGCAACAACTGGTGTTTGATTTTGCAACAATCACAAACTAACCCATTCTTCATAGTTAAATGCAAAATATGTTATTTCTCTAATATTTGACCATAATTCATATGAAATACTAAAGAAATGCAATGGAAAACACCTTGGTTATAAATCTTGCATATAAGCATTAAAATGGATTAATAAGCATTAATACAACGTTTTGGGTAAGCAAGAAGGGATTAAAAATAGGGAAAGAGGATGTAAAAATAATTACAACTCCATGACCCATTAGCCAAGTCATACTATCTTTTTCGACAATCTCTCTTGAAATGTCCAAGCTTATCACATTAATAACATCTAGATCTAGATTTCTTGGATGCATTGCTACCATTGTTTTGTTTATCTTTGTCTTTGTACCATGCACTAAACACACTCTCTGTAGTGAATGAAGTTGATGCTTCAATCTGATCTAGTCTCTTTTCCCTCTACAGAAGAAATGTTGATAGCTTCTCAGACATAAGTGTTTGACTCTCCCCAATAAAGTGCAATGACTCAACAAATGAAACAAAAGAGGGTGGAAAGCTTCACATCACCAAAGAAACCATATCATCATCATCTACTGGCTTCCCAATAGAATACAATTGATCATCGAGATCCTTTAGTTGCAATAGATATTTAAAGACTAATCCTCCTTGTAACTTCATGGAAAACAAAAGGTTTTTCAAATACAATGCATGCCCAACTTCTAATGCTTGATATTTATTTTTTAGATTTTTCCATAAGACAATGCTATAGTGGAATTTCTTACCTCCGAAACTAATGTGTTTGCAATTGACAATTTGAGAAGGGATAAAGCTTCTTTATGTCTTTTATCATAGTCTTTAGGATCAATTTCTAGCCTCTCTTCTTTACCTAAGATGATTTGATCAAAATATCATAACTCGCTAATGATCACTATCTTATGAATCCATAAATTATAATTATTTCTAGTTAATTTTCCAAACTCTGGAAAAACTAAGTGATGCAAACTTGTCATTTCAAAAACAATGTGATAAGGAATACTATAATTCAATGCAGGTTTACCAAAAAGAGACACTAGCTTTGAATCTCCACCTAGTGGAAAAACAATACTTCAACTTTCAAAATTGTGGTAGGTTATCTTTTTTCACACTCAACGTACACATCGCCCAAGATTGTGCATTCAAAGTTGTGGTAGGTTATCTGTTCTCACACACGACGTMCACAACGCTCGAGATTATACATTCAAAATTGTGGTAGGTTATCTACTTATCCAACACTTCGACGAATCCTTTCAACACTGCCATGGGATTATATGATGCTTGGGTGGATCCTTTCAACATTATCGTGGGATTATCTGATTCTTGGGTGGATCTTTTCAACAATGCCACGATTTCCCGATGCCAAAAAAGTGACTCTAGAGGAGAAATCGAAAGTGGCTAAGAAACCAAATTCTTGGGAACCGTCCACCTTCTTCAATGCATCTGTACTCCAATTTGATCATCCGCCTTCAAAATGAAACAACACTTGTGCTAATGTTAGATACAACTATAGCTTATAATGATAAACTATTGAATGATACCAAAGAGAGATGTGGATAGTAGTAGGGAATGGAGTTGAGATTGTGATTGATTAGCGATAGATCTCTATTGTGGATGATGGGATAGTGAGTTCCACCCGAGTCCAATTCCTCTATCTCACTCCTCTGCCAATCTAAGAAATTGGACGTAACCTACAATGATATTTGGGAAGCCATGGAGCTTCCACTCACCCACCACAAGCTTTACAAGAAGATTAGAATAGACCTTCATGGAGTACCGACCTTAAACTTGAATGGACAACACACATGGATACATATCTCTTCATTGTCCACCAAACAATAATAGATTCCTTTATCTAGAGCATGGCTTCAATACCATAAAATATAAAACAATATAGTAATTAAATCACTAGCTCAGAAGATTAATCACTTCAGGCCTAGAGATACCTTTTTGAAGGTTAATCACTTCAATTGGGAAATCAATAAATGCTCAGCCATCATGTTTTGTGAAAAAATTGGATGATGTACCGAAAACCCCCCTCCCTACTTCGACCTTTTGCAATATGGCTCTAGATTTCACACATTGAGGTTTAATAGGGGATATGGCCATCACCACAAGTGGTAGCAATCTAGATTCAAAAAAATTGGTAGGTTATGATCAAGGGTAATCTGACCGGATTCTTTTATGGAAAAGGGTTTTCATGCTTTTTTTGTTTGAGAATAAAGAAGATAGATATTTGATTTTCAGGATTGGGTCGTATTTTTTTGGGTACCAAAGTCATGTATTTTTTGAATCGTTGGATGCCTAACTTCAATCCATCAAAGTCATGTATTTGAATCGTTGGATGCCTAACTTCAATCCGTAGCAAGATATTCCTATAGTTATTCTAGCATGGGTCCGATTACCCCAACTTCTCCTTCATTGTTGGAATGAAAACACCATGAGAAGTAGATGGAACTCTTTAGGCCAATATATAGACATATAACCAAAATATCACATGTTTTTCTATGAAATAATATGTGTATAAGTTATCTTGAAAAGGGACTCTTAAAGGCAATTATTCTAAAACTAGACAATTAGAGCCATCTTCAAACCCTGGATTATGAGAAACTACCTTTCAAGTGAAAAATATGCCATGAATATAGCCATTTTGAGAAGGATTTTAAATCCAACCAATAGGAACAACATCCTGAGCAAGGAAATGAAGATCAATGACAAGCTGCAAAAAGAAAAAAGAAGAAACATTTGCAATTGAAAGCTCCCAAAAAAAATATGACAGCCCCTGGGCCATCAAAATCCTCAAAACCTAGTCAAGAGTAGATCCAAGGGGTGGATCCAAAGAAAACAACGCAATCCACATGAGAAGGAACAAGAGACACTTCAAATAGATTTGAAGTATTGGCACAAACCGAGTACATGACATATTTAAAAGTTGTGGTAGTAGCTCAAAAAGATTCATTTATCCATCTCCTCAACTCCTTATACTAGAAAAAATAGAGCTATCTCCAAATGAGGAAGGAGAAATTTTGTAGCATCTTGAGGAAATTGAAACAATGTAGGATCAAGCCCAATTCTCTATAGGCATGAAAACAAGGAAGAAGGTGAAACAACAAGCCGAAGTAGAAGCGATAGAAGATCTAGGCCTTGAAGATAAGCAAGTTAAAAAAATAGGAAGAAAGCCTGTTAATGAAAGGCGAGAAGAGATAGAAAATAAAGAAAGAGAATTAGGGGTGTAGCAATCAATTGAGAAATATTTCAGACTGGGATCGAGAATTCTAAAGAACATTTGAGATTCACACCTACCCCGTGGGCGGGGTTAAAAAAGGAAAACCAAATAATGCAAATTGTTTCCTTGAATAGTAGAGGTATGGTTAGTAGGAAAAAAATACTCACTTAGAGATCTCATCAAACAAGAAAAACCATATATCCTCCTTATCCAAGAGACAAAATTAGAGAAGAATGAAGCAATACGTACATGCAGGGCACAATGGAAAATTGGTGAAGTAGTAGCAGTTAGATCTAGAGGCACGTCTAGAGAAATACGTACAATCTGGAATAGATCTGTTTTTCAGTTAAATTTCTTTTACCAAATATAGCATTGGGTTTTATCAAGTCTAAAAGATCWACAAACATGGAAACAAATCAACATTGTAAATGTGTACATGTTGGTAATRTATAAAGATAAAGAAGAATGTTGGGAGTCACTCTTCAAGCTTAGGGATTCCGAGTTTTTCCATAATAGTATAGTAATTGGAGACTTCAATGTCACCATAAATCATAGAGAAAAAAGAGGGGGGGAATATRGAGGATGTTATCTCCACTTGGGACATGGTTGATATTAAGCCAATAACAGGCATGTTCACCTGGTCAAAGAAAAGGATAGGCTACTGATATATAGCTTCTCGCTTAGATATATAGTTGATCTCCTACTATCCAACAATTCTATCACTTCCATGATTTTTCCTCGAGTGGCCTCAGATCATCGACCTATAGTGTTGCAAATAGAAGAAATGTCGAATTATGGTTCAATCCCATTCATATTTAATCCAATATGGTTACAAAATCAAGAGGCTATGGGTTTAATATCTTAATAATGGATAAAATGGGTAACTGAATCCCCTGTCTACATCTGGGAGAAGAAACTCAAAGCAGTAAATATTTCTCTAAAATAATGAGCCAAAAATAATTATCATTCTCCGAATAAAGAGAAAGAAGAATTAAAAGAAAAAATGAATCAAATACAAGAGAAAATGGAGCAGGAGCATAATTAAAGGATCTCATAGCATAATTAAAGGATCTCATAATGAAAGAAACTAAGGTTTATAAAAAAATGTCATCAAACCCTCAGGAAATAAGAGGAGATGTTGATATTGAAGTCACACAATAGGAAACAAGAATACTTCATATTTTCATAAACAAACAAGGGTGAGACTCCAAAGGAACAATATGAGGGAAATCAAAAGGGAAGATGGTACAAAATTGAATAATTTTCAACAAATAAAGGAGGAAACTAGAGAGCAATTTGAAGATTTTTATACAGAAAATGCAGGGGTAGAACCTAAGATAATAGTCACTATGCTTGAAAACATCCCTTCTCTTATAACTCCGGAGGAGAACAATGAACTAAAAAAAGAAGTAATTGAAGAAGAAATCATCAATGTAGTATGGGGATTGGAATCGAACAAATCCCTCGATCCAGATGGATTCACAATTCATCTCTATTGGGCCTATTGGAATCTCATCAAAACATATCTCAAAATAATGTTTGCAATACATTCAAAAGATAGGAAACATGGGAGGTAACGCAAGCTCAACCTTTCTAGACCCAATTACGAAAGAATCCAAACCCTCATCTTTATCTAGATTTCGACCTGTCTCCCTTTGTAACACTCCTACAAGATATTATAAAAAATAATAGCTAACAAGATGAAAAAAATTCTCCACAAAGTAATATCTGAGAATCAAGGGGGGTTCATAGAGGGTAGACGAATTTTAGACAACATCATTTTAGTCCAAGAAGTGATGCATACCAGCCAATTCAACAAGGATAAAGGTATGATCATAAAAATAGATATGGAAAATGCATTCGACAGAGTTAGACATTCATTTATTTTTTATGATGTCCTCTACAAATTTGGTTTCTGATAATCTTTTAATACAATGGGTGCTATCTTGTATTTGTAATTTCTGGAGAGCACCATTGGTAAATGATAGGCCAATAGACTTTTTCAAAGGGATCCAAGGACTTAAACAAGGTTTCCCCTATCTCCCATACTATATATTATAATGATTGAGTCCCTAAGTTGAAAATTGGAAGCCGAAAGAGGATTTGGTAATTTTCCTTGGATTAAGATTGTAAGAGGAACAAACAATATAAATCATTTGCAATTTGCAGATGACACTATTCTCTTTGGAGAAGAATTCACCATAATGGACAGAAGATTTAAAAGGGCTCTACACATGTTTTTATACTCATTGAGAGGTAAAATAAACAATAACAAACAACAAATGACAAATTTGTGGGTGGAATGTTTTAGTCAACACACACTCCAAGCAATTTCCAGGATTTTTATATTTCCTCATCAAGAGACATGGACTTCCTTTAAATATTTAGGAATGCCAATATGCTTGACAAGCCCAATAGTTCACCCTTGGAAAATTTTATTGAGGAAAATAAGAATGAAATTCACTCATTGGGGAGTGCGGTGGTTAAATATAATTGGGAGAATGGTCCTTGTAAAATAAATATTATCAACCTTGCCCATTTTTCAGTGTTCTGCAATGTTGGCTCCATTGGGGGTGATACATCAAGTAGCTTAGGAAATAAGGAAATTTCTTTGGCAATGGGTTAAAACAAACACCAAAAGATATCATTTGGTTAATTGGAACAGAGTTAGAGCAAGTCAAGAACATGGTGGACTAGTGGACTAGAGATAAGGGACCCTTCCATCATGATTCTAGCTTTGGGACTCGGGAGTAAAAATAATATGGACGCTGATATCACTACACTACGAATGGTGGAAGAGTATTTTACATAAAAAAAAATTTCTTTGTTGGAATACTTTGGTGCATGTATAGAGCCATAAAAAATAGAAAGTGTTCTTCCATTTTGTAAAATTAGAAAGCCTCTACTCCATTAATTCGTGATCAATTAACCTGGATACACCAGGTAGTGGAAATTCAATTAAAAAATGGATAGAAAGTGTCATGGGAAATGAACCGCTTGAAAAACAAGATGAAATGACATTTCTGAAGAATAGGATAGATGATCAAAAACTAAAACATTATTTGATATTTATGAATGCTTAGAATTCTTAGGTCATTGGATGAGATGGAACATTGGCGATCCCTTGGCACATCTTAATCCATGTATCCGACCTCTTCGATAGCCTCAAAGAATGCACATCTATAAACATAGTAGCTATGGATTGTGGAGGATGGGGCTGGAAGGATATTAGTGTCAATGGTGGCTCCTTTTCTCTGCTCCAATCATGATCTCTTCCTCAACGTTAAAAAATATGGAAACATATTTGGCACTTGGATGGATAGGTTATTGAAGGTCAATATCTTTTGCTAAATATCTTTTGCTAAACAATGTTGCAGGGTAAAATATTGATGGGTGAAAATCTATTGAAACATGGAATTCATGGTCCTGCTAGATGTGCTCTATGCCTCTCTCAGTCCAATTCAATTTGACATTTGTTTTTAGAATGTGATTATGATAAAAATGTGCTGTGACTTGTTTTCTCTAAAATTAGTAATTGAATGGAAATACCACATAGCTAGAATGGCATGCTCACTCATTGGGTGAAAAGTTACAGAGAAATGTTTAAAAACAAACCTCTACTAAAAATATTATGGGCGGCCCTTCACAAGTATATTTGTTTGAAAGTCTGGCTTGCACGCAATAGAGAAGTATTCAATCAAGAACTGGATGCTCCTTTAAGAGTAGTATCCAAAGCAAAGGGTCTCTTAACAGAGTACATTAATTCCAAAGGTAAGCAATTTCCAAAAAGTCAATACTGGAAAGAGGATGAACAAAGATGGATTCAACATTTCCAAATTTCTCCTGTCTCAATCACTAGAGTAGGTATTAATCTTTCTCTCAGATCAAATTTGGCAGATTCAAATGAATGCAACTAATTTTTAGCAAATGAAGATCAGAATAACATTCTTGTATTTGGTTCGTTGATGGTGCATCAAAAGGAAATCTAGGGGTGGCAGGTGCGAGGGATATCCTCATTAATCTAGGAGGAAAAAATGAACTGTCGTATGCTTGGGGTTTAGGAAAGCTATCTAATAACCAAGAAAAATCTTACTCACTACTTCAGGGGCTAAGGTTAGCGATGGAAACGAAAATCCAACACCTAATTGTCTTGGGGGATTCTAGCGTAATAGTGTTGTGGATGATTAAGAAATTATTTCTAGATGATCATAGAATTTTCAGATTCAATCCTAATTGGAGCTCAATACAAGGATTAAAAAATTCAAGATGTTTCCTTCTTTCATGTCCTAAGGAATCACAATCGTCAAACTAACATAATGACCAATAAGGAAATAACATTGAAAATGGAGGAGCTATAGGTAAATGGTGCTCTAACCACCCAAGATATACCATAACCATGCCCCTTTCTAATCTAATGACAAGTACCTCAAATTCATCAAGCCATGTGTCTCTTATGTGCAAGCCCATCCACCAAGATAGAGAAATAAACTCAACGTTGGTTCGTTGATGGTGCATCAAAAGGAAATTCAGGGGTGGCAGGTGCGAGGGATATCCTCATTAATCTAGGAGGAAAAAAGGAACTGTCGTATGCTTGGGGTTTAGGAAAGCTATCTAATAACCAAGAAAAATCTTACTCACTACTTCAGGGGCTAAGATTAGCGATGGAAACGAAAATCCAACACCTAATTGTCTTGGGGGATTCTAGCGTAATAGTGTCGTGGATGATTAAGAAATTATTTCTAGATGATCATAGAATTTTCAGATTCAATCCTAATTGGAGCTCAATACAAGGCTTAAAAAATTCAAGATGTTTCCTTCTTTCATGTCCTAAGGAATCACAATCGTCAAACTAATATAATGACCAATAAGGAAATAACATTGAAAATGGAGCTATAGGTAAATGGTGCTCTAACCACCCAAGATATACCATAACCATGCCCCTTTCGAATCTAATGACAAGTACCTCAAATTCATCAAGCCATGTGTCTCCTATGTGCAAGCTCATCCACCAAGATAGAGAAATAAACTCAACGTTGGTTCGTTGATGGTGCATCAAAAGGAAATCCAGGGGTGGCAGGTGCGAGGGATATCCTCATTAATCTAGGAGGAAAAAATGAACTGTCGTATGCTTGGGGTTTAGGAAAGCTATCTAATAACCAAGAAAAATCTTACTCACTACTTCAGGGCCTAAGGTTAGCGATGGAAACGAAAATCCAACACCTAATTGTCTTGGGGGATTCTAGCGTAATAGTGTTGTGGATGATTAAGAAATTATTTCTAGATGATCATAGAATTTTCAGATTCAATCCTAATTGGAGCTCAATACAAGGCTTAAAAAATTCAATATGTTTCCTTCTTTCATGTCCTAAGGAATCACAATCATCAAACTAACATAATGACCAATAAGGAAATAACATTGAAAATGGAGGAGCTATAGGTAAATGGTGCTCTAACCACCCAAGATATACCATAACCATGCCCCTTTCTAATCTAATGACAAGTACCTCAAATTCATCAAGCCATGTGTCTCTTATGTGCAATCCCATCCACCAAGATAGAGAAATAAACTCAACGAGACCCAAGGCCTTCTCACACATGTTTGAGGTAGCGGGGATGAGAGGTAATGAAGGTTATGTTTTAATTCACCTTGAACCAAGTGGGATAATGGAGAATTCATCCTCACTCCATAGGGAAGATGATGAGCATCCCTGCACAAACGTAGCACTATTCTCCCGTTGGTATTTGGTTTGGTTACCACTTAGTTTGCTCTTTTTATTCTAAGTTTAATTCGTGCACAAAAGTTGGATGTTCATATTGTTTTTCTCTTTGGTTATGTGTATCTCTATTTCAATTTTGAATTTCTGAGGACTAGTGTTATGGGTTTAAAGTTATGGTATTTTCTCTCTGGAAGCATATTTCTCTGTTTAATTGGATACTTTATGATATGATACTTGGTTCCCCGGAAGGAAATTAGCATTACTAACTTTCAGTTGACCCTCGTGTCTATCAATATCAACTTTTATCCAGACAGTTATAACTTTTCCAATGTTTATCTTATGTTTATAGGTTTATGGATATAATTTTGAACTTTTGGGGAATGGTCTAGAGAGAGTTATTTTCCTCACCTTCTTTGCAGGTCATGGTTCAGAGTCTCGCCTAGCTGACAACCTCAATTCCCTTGGGAGCACTGTTAATCCTCCTCCTGATCTGAAAATCCTTAGATACCAATATTAATCTGTAAAAACCCATTTTAGCATCTAACTTCATCCAAAATAATTCTTATCGTATTGAGGTGATTTGCACAAAAATGATGTTGTGTTTCTGATCCAAAATCTCATAAAATGATGATTAATTTGAAGAATTATGAGATAACACAATAGAAAATAAAAGAAATCGAATTATACAATATTGATGACATAATTTACTTCATCTTCAAATCCCTTTAAGATAGTGAGACTCCTCTTCATCATCTCAAAATATCAAATTACATTACAACATGGACTTATAAAGCCAATTTGATGGACTCTCTTTAATTCCACTGCTCAAATTCATATATAGAGTTTACCATTGAATTCATATATAAAGTCGACCATATTTTTGTTTATGTTTAAGCAGCATCGAGCAGACATTCTCCCAAGATTGGGAATGGTGATTTGACCAGTGGAGAATGGCCTAGGCACGGTATTTGAAGGATAGAAGACTCGAGGTGTTGATGGTTCTCCAGGAGGAAGCATCAGGAAAAAATTCTCCCAGGATTGGTCATGGTGATTTGACCAATGGAGAATCGCCCAGTCTTCAAAGGACAAAATATTCGAGGTGTTGATGGTTCTCCAGAAAGAAGCATCGGGCTGACATTCACTCACAAGGGTGTACCAGTGGTGAATTCCCCAGGTACAGCCTTCGAAGGACAAAAGGCTCGAGGTGATAGTGTTCCTCCACTATGTGGTTGCATCAAATGTCATTCTCCCAGGATTGGTAGTTTAACCACTGGAGAATGAAAGATTCACTTACAAGGGTTTACCTGTAAGTGACACTCACTCACAAGGGTGTACTTGTGGTGGTGAGTAGCCCAAGTAAGCATCGAGCAAACCTTCTCCAAACTATGTACTAGGGAGAAGGATACATTTACTTCCGAGGTAAATGGGCCTAGGCGTAGTCCTTCCTTACATGAGTTTACTTGTGTACTCGAGGTGCTTCCACATGTCAGATAGCATTGGACGCCATTCTCCCTGGATTGGTATTTTAACCAGCGGAGAATGGTAGATTCACTCACAGGGGTTTACCTGTGGTGACATTCACTCACAAAGGTGTCCTTGTGGAGGTGAATGGTCCAGGTGTGGTCTTCATTGAGACTCGAGGTGCTAGACATAGTTGTGTGGAGATGGATCATCAACATGGCTCAAGAAGAAACTTTTTCTATGATAGAAGAAATCCAAGTATGGAGAATGTCTCCCTCATTGAGAGGGAGTCTTGAAGTTTTGCAACTTCAGGAAATCATTCTCCATAAGAAAATACAAAGGAAACCATTGAAGAAGAATCCAGAAAGCACAAGAAGAAAATATAAGACAAGAAGATCAAGTCGACTCCATTGAAGCATTGAAGAAACACTTGTAAAAGAAAAAAAATGACAAGTCGACCCTGCCAATAAAATAAAGTGACTTGACTAGTATAAATAAAGGCAATTTCATTTCATTATTACACATCTCATCAGGCTCTCCTCTTCTAGTCCGCATTTCCCAGTTGCTTCATGCCAGTTACAGTTGTAGTTAAAGTTTCAAGTTGTCAGTTGCACAAATTTTGAGGTGCGCTATCTTCGTCTAATGGTTCGCTATCCTTGAGGGATCTTCCTCATGCCAGGGTGCAACCTTCTATGTGCTTTCAGGTTTTCCCAGGATAAATGTTGTGTCTATTGTGCACGACTATCTCTCTGTGATTCTGTTATTTCTACTGCAGTTTTATTTCAGTTGAAATTTCAGTGTGTAATTATTATATGATAACAATGGCAGTAAAATTTGTTTGAAATCATAAGGTAATAATTATCATATCTGGAAATTAGAAAAATCAACATGGTATTACAGCTTTGTTGAGATTTTCCGCTGCACCATGAAATTTTCCACTACTCAGATATGCACTTGTCAAGCTCATTGAGCATTTATTACAAGGCGTTGGGGCTAATTTTACCACAGAGAAACTGACCTTGTCCTAGCGCATCTAATGGTGCTCTCAGATTGACATTTGGTCAAGGTTGAAATTTTAGTGTTTCAGGTTTGTTGACATTCTTCAGTTTATCTTTTGTTTTTAGCTCTTGTTCTGGGCAGGTTACTGTGGAGGAATGATTGGTCACAACACTAAAAAAGTGTTGTTCTTGTTCTTGTTCCAGGAAGGTTACTGTGGAGGAATGATTGGTCACAATACTAGAAATTGTTGTTCTTGTCTTTTGTTCTTGTTCTTGTTCTAGACAGGTTACCATGGAGGAATGATTGGTCACAACACTGGAGGAGTGTTGTTCTTTTTCTTATTCTTGTTCCAGGAAGGTCACATGTGATATCTCTAAGAGGGAGCTATAGTGACGGTTGTAGGTGGAAACATGTTAGATGGTCTCTAGTTTGAGACATGGAGTAGACTGTCTAGACAAGGTGTTGTGTACATGCCAGTATACATCCATGTACTAAAGGAGAAGAAGACGAAGTTAGAACCTTCTAGAAATAAGGGTACTTTTGTGGGATACAGAGAGTCTAATATGGAGATTGATAGTGAGGAGCAGGAGGCTTCGAAGAATGATCATACAGATCCCTCTAGTTCTGTTGTTCATCCTTCATACTATCAAGAGAAGTCAGTAGAGCCAACAAGGCTAGTGAATCTACCTAGATATGTTGCAGTGACCAGGAAAAGGCCACCTTGGCTTCGTGACACTTTGCAGAATGCAAAGAGGCATGCAACTCCCAGTGATACTTTCATGGAGAGAAAACAACCTCGGAGGTTATCGAGTTACATGGAGTCACATCATTGATTCCAAACCTTCCAGTTATGAGGAGTAGGTGGCTCCACCAATGGTGAGGTAAGTAGCCCCACTAAGTACCAACTCAGAGAAAGCTAAAGTTCATAGGGAGTCAACCCTCAGGATCTAGTAGGGAGGATCAGCCTCCCAAGATAGTTCATAGGAGATCAGACTTCAGAGGAGGTCAACAGACGTAGAGGGAAAAGATGATCCGAAGATTTTACAGACTCAGAGGGAGTCAAGATTTAGAGGGGGCATGTAGACTTGGAGTGAGATTGATCTTCGAGAGAGTTAGTTGGCTCAAAGGGAGAGTCAATCATTCATAGGGAGTTCCCCCACGGGTTCAGGTGGGAGAGAAATAACTTCCAGGACTAACAGATAGATGTCATGAGTTGAGGAGGCCAGACAGAAGCTTCAGAGACAAGAGGCTTGTAGGAGACGTGAGACCTCCTGGGAGCATTCCCTTGTTTCAGTAGACTTTGATACAATGACAGAGGAGGCAACCAGTCAGGAGGACTGGGGTATGTATTTTTCCTCAGTCATAGAGGAAGCAACGAGTGAGGCAGAATGGACAACGAGGTTTGCTTCAGTGATAGAGGGAGTTGGCCTCAAAGTTCGAGGTGGAGGATCCTGACCAAATGTACTATTTCCTGGGATTAGAGGTATGACAGAGATCAGATGAGATCTTCCTCAGTCATAGTATATTGATGAGATTCAATATGATGAACTACAAGTCCATGGATACACCTATGGAGAAAAATCTAAAGAAGTCGAGTGATTCTGCTTCAAATTTAGATTTGGTGGATCCCACGATGTACATGCAGTGGATTGGATCCTTGATGTACCTGGTTAATACCAGGCCATGTATTTTCTTTGCAGAGACCACCCTGATCCAGTATTTGGTTAAAGCCAAGGAAGTTCCATTGGGTTACAATGAAGCATGTGCTAAGGTATTGACATGGTATAGTTGGATATGATTTGTCTTAGGTGGTGAAGTGAGGCTGCAGGGATATAGAAATTTTGATTGGGAAAGGAGTACAATAGACAGATTGAGCACCTTGGGGTCAAGATGCTACTTCAACTTGTAATCAACCATGATATCCTGGTTTAGCAAGAAGCAAGATTCTGTAGCACTCAGTACAACATAGACAGATTAATCGTAGCTAGTGTCACAAGTCATGAAGAAGTGTGGCTTTGGAAGCTTCTTGCAGGACTTCATTTGAGACATGGTGCAAAAGGGATCGGTGAAGCTTCAACACATATCCACAGATGAGACGATAGCGGACATTCTCACCAAGCCTTTATCCAGAGTGAAGTTTGTTTACTTCAGAACAAGCTTGGCATAATACAAAATGTCTCTCTCGCTGAGAGGGAGTGTTGATGTTTGAGCAACATCAGGCAAATATTCTCCCAGGATTGGTCATGGTGATTTGACCAATGGAGAATGGCCCAGGCATAGTCTTCA
>JASDQU010585754.1:29257-41065 GCA_032191745.1 Picea mariana | reverse complement strand
TGTGTGTGTGTGTGTTGAGATATTACATTGAAATATAAGTTATTTGTGATTGACATTGAAATAGATCTTTGTTATTAATATTCTATTTAAATGCCACTTGTCAAATCCATGTTAAGTACAAAAGGAATTACACATCACCCTCATCCTAAGATGTAGTAGAGCCTCTGAATACAATAAGATTTGTTTTTTCTTTGTGTGTGGGTTTTTTTATGATGATGATAATGATTAAGGTCCACTAAGACTAGAATTGGTCTATCAGACCTTAAGAAAGGTAAGAGATTCCTTGGATTTCTTTAGAATTTTATTTTTGTGCTTGAAAATCATTAAGAGAAGTGTTTCAAGAACACCATAGTTTTGATAAATTAGAAGGTTAGAAAGGTAGGTATTGTGACAAATATTTTGAAATTGTAATCTGATTTGGGTATAGGCAAGACACTCCAAGGGAAAGTGATTTTCATCTTCAACCCTCTTTGTGTCAAAAACATGACAAATTCTTTCATCCCACAATGTTTTGTGAATTGTCCAATGCCCAATTTCGCTATGCAACTCTTGAGAGTTTGTTCTTATTTTTAGCAATTTCGATTTTCTTCTTTGAACTAGTTAAAAGTAAAAGATACTTTTGATCTTCTAGATTATGGTTGACCACCTCCTTATAGTATCGTAATTTTATTTTATTCTCTAATTCTTTATCGCACCACATATTCTCTTTAAACTTAGATGTAATTTTTTTTATATTATTGGTATTCTGCAAAATCACTTATTCTTGTATTCCCCAATGATTCAAACAAGACTTGGCATCTTTATGCCATCCCTGCTTGAGATGGTGGTGGTTTTCACTGGAGCTTGAATCAATTTTGGGGAGCCTATTGTCATCCATGTTGTTTATCTTGTTCGTGTACCTTAAGTACCTAATCATAGTTGTGCTCTCAATAGGGAAAATGCTTGCTTCTATGAGAAGAATATGATAGGGTGTATTGCCTTTAATTTTGAGATTATAAGTTATAAAAGTATTTTGGATCCTCTCTATCTTTGTCCATTATTCTCTAGACATTCTGCATCCCCCAAACTTCACATCCATATAAGATAACAAGAATGACAACATTCTCAAAAAAAAGTTTTTCTTATCCCATAGCCAAATGTACGCTAATTTACAATTGTTTTCAAGCCCATAATAAGCTTTTCACCCTCCATTTATCCTTTTCTCAATGCTATAATTCCAATTGAGTTGGTGATTAATATCAATTCTGAGACATTTGTGTGAAGGCACTTCCTCCAAGTTATTGTTGTCATATACAAAAGTATCATAGTTAATCCTTTTGGATTTAATTATCATAACCTTTGTTTTGTCAATGTTCACAGTCATACCTTTACTAAAGTAGAAGTCCTTGATGATTCTTATTTTCTTACTGAGGTCATAGGGAATCCTCTCCATAAGAACAATATCACTATCATAAAAAAGAAGGACGATGATTATATCAATGAGACTGCTAAATTGAAGAGCTTGTGTATGTGGGGGATAAGAAGAGGCCCTCCAATTTTTAAGATTTTAGCTTGGTAGCCTTTGATGTCCTTAGCTTTCTATTTTGTGAATCACTTAACCCAAAACTTTGTCTTATATAGAAAAAACTTCATCCTTTTGAGACATGTTTGGAATGTTGTCCATGACAATAGGGGTTTTGTAAAGATTTTCAAGGTAGGAATATAAGTCCCTTAGGGAATCATATTATTTTCTTTAGTTTTACAAGTCAGAATTTGTCTCCAAAATTTGTTAGGATCTAGCTTAGATAGGTGCAAAAGCTTCTCTTGCTTTCTATTTATGTAGTGTTTTTTTTCCTCTTAATTAGGGCTTTGTATCTATTTATCTTATCGAATTTTAAAAACTCATTAGAAGAATCAGATGACTTTTCTAGCAATTTTACACTCATTATCAAACCAATGATTGGTTGTGTTGTTTTTCTTTTTACATAACACCTAATAGAGAATTTGTTGATGGTAGTAGATATGGTCGTTGTAAAATTATAAAATTATGATAGAGGAGTTCAATATTGAAATGTTATATTGGAATATTTTATTTATGGAGGACATTAATAGTTTTTTGTGATTAATATTATTTTTAAATGCCACATGTTAACTCCATGTTGAGTATAGAAAGAATTACACATCTCACCCATCATGTAAAATGTGCCTCTCAACCCAATAATACTTATTTTTACTTTTAATTATATGTGTATATTTTATATAAAGTTGATATTAAATATTACATTGAAATAATTTTTTGTTATTAATATTTATTTATATATTAAATGTAAACTCCATATTAAATATACACATCTCCTTATCCTAAACTATAATAAATGCTTCTGCTGCAAACTTTTTATTTTTATTATTATTTATTGCAAATTTTGGAAAGTAATCATTGTCCATCAGGTTGGCCAATAATTTGTAATCATACCATTTATGTAAAATTTTGATCCTTTTTTTTTCCAGAAAAAACTGCACTATTATATTTATAATATAATTTAAGTTACATCACTAAGATATCATCATACAAAACCCATACACATGGATGGTAGCCAGTATATGGCTATGATCTGTACCCCAAAAGAGGCCAGTGATCATAACCAAACTCGAAAGTTCCGACAAATTAAAGCCTACAGTAAACCCAAAACGTTCAAAAATGATATTAAAAAAAAATAGAGACGAGCATGAATCCAAAAACTATGATAAACTAAAAGTAGTTTATGTTTATGGTTGGGCCTTCATGATTTTCAAGTCAGTGATTTCAAAAAAGCTTTGGACACAGTCCCTAGAGATAAGCTTTGGCATAGAATGGAGGAACTTGGGGTTCCTCTACATCTTAGAGTTGTCGTCCATAGGTTATATGAGGAGGTCAAAGTCAAAATCAGAACATCAGCTGGTATCTCCGAAAGTTTTAGGAGCGATATTGGGGTCAAACAAGGGTGCCCATTGTCCCCTACCCTCTTTGGCTTATATATTGACAAACTTGAAGAGTGGTTAAACTCACAGGAGGGTGATGGTGCTCTTTTGGGTGATTTTGTGATAAAGCTTCTTTTGTATGTAGATGACCTTATTATGATTGCTAAATCCGCTCATGGGTTGCAAGAACACCTAATTTCCCTTGAGCGCTTTTGTAGTGCAGTGGTAATGCAACTCAATACTAGCAAGACGAAAGTGGTAATTTTTTCTAGCAAAAGAACACATAAGCAACATAAGTTCTACTTTGAAGACAACACTCTTGAAGAAGTGGCAGATTACAAATACCTCAGAATTGACTTCAACAAAAATCTAAGTTGGGAAGGTTGCAGAAAGAAAAGAACTTTGGGAGGTTGGAAAGCGTTCTATGCTTTTCAAAATAGATGCAGAGAAGCAGAGCTATGGGATTGGAAGACTACGCAAACTCTCTTTGGACTTTTAGTGATCCCGATGGTTCTATATGGTTGTGAAGTGTGGGCCAGCAGCACATCTGACTTACAGTGGAAACAAATTGAGAAGATTCAAAAACGCTTGATCACAAACAAGTTTAAGATTAAAAATTCAATCCCTTATGATATCATGCTGAGTGAAATGGGGGTTGCTCCTATTGAAGCAATTGCTATGGTGTGTCTCATAAGATATCTAAAAAAAATTGAGCAAATGGAAGACAGTCGGTGGCCTAAGATCGTCTTCAATGACATATTGAACAAAAGAAAGAAGACGTGGATGAGGCAAAATATTAAATGGCATAGTAAATGGGATATCCACTTGAACAAGTGCCCTACAAACAGTAAAGAGATAAAGGCTTTTGTTATTGATAGGTTCCACAAATGAACTTGGGATAAAGGGCTCGGGAGAAAGAAAGAGTATTATATTGAAGAGTTTAATCCCACATACAATCATCATCAAAAAGCGTACATCGGGGCCAATATATCTTGGAGAGCCAAAATGCTTATTGCACAAATAAGAACCAATTCACATCAACTCTGTCGTGAAACTAGGCGTTGGAAAAAACCAAAAGAAACTTGGAAAGAAAGAGTGTGTATGTTTTGCACCTCCAGAAAAGTGGAAACAGAAAAACATTTCATTTTAGAATGTGTACATTTTAGAATATGAAACTTTACAGGAAAAGGGCTCTAGACGTTAAAATCATTTTCTTTCTTTCCTTTTACTTGTTTTTTGTTGTTTTCACAGGAAGTGACCTTTGTCGATCATGTTGTCCAATAATTAGTATAACCTAATCATACCATTTATGTGAGACCATTAAAAGTCACCCGTGTACCATCGTTGTCCAATAATTCGTACAATCCAATCAAACCATTTCTGTGAGACAATTAAAGGTCTCCAGTATACCGGGCCCGGACAAGTGAATAAGTAACCTATTTACTAGGTTCGTTGGAATTACAAATTGATGTCTTCCCAAATTTGATGTTTATGTCCTCCCAAATTTGATGTTTATAATTAGATTGTTAAACGTTTTAAGTATTTTCTAACTATTTGATGATGGGTATGTTGGAGTGTTATTTGATGATGGGTATGTTGGAGTGTTAGTTGTATTTAAAAATTAAATTGTTTTATAATAGTCAATTTATTTCTCAAATTTTAATTATTAGAGTGTTAGTTGTATTTTACCTCTCAACTTTTAATTATATATAAAATTCTGTTAATAGTTACACATTTAGTAACAGACTTTCTAAAAAGATGTTTTAAATTATTAAATAAAAATTAATAAAAAAAATTGAAAAATTATTAGAGTGTTAGTTGTATTTTACCTCTCAACTTTTAATTATATATAAAATTCTGTTAATAGTTACACATTTAGTAATAGACTTTCTAAAAAGATGTTTTAAATTATTAAATAAAAATTAATAAAAAAAATTGAAAAAAAATAACTTTTTGAAATATAAGATCTAAAAATGTTTAGATTTAATGATATATATCATACATTCATTATTGGATATATAATATATAACAGATTCATTATTCTGTAGCAAAATGCATAATATTCTCTTACCATACAATTATGATTCTCCTCTGAAACTCGGTGCACTCTTTAATGCATACAAAATTTTGACAGAACTGACAAAAAGAAGCTCTATAAACGTATGAATGTATGTAGATACGTCATCAGATTAGATTAGGAGTTGGTTAATTTCGGAGCAATCTTTTTTTCTAAATTTTTTTTTTTTTTAGATTTTTCAGTGGTTTATTCTTAAATTTTTAGCCAATCCAGAACTATCCAGAACTCTGATTAATTTTCTGAAATTTATATAAATTAAATCCTAAGAGTGTCTCCAAAAAATTAAAATACCAATACAAAAAGCAACTGGAATGGCTCTTCTCTTAGTTCCATGTGTGCAACGTAAGAGCAGATTCATATGGATAGTGGTGGGGAGTTTGGAACTAGTGTAGGAATTTCAAAACGGAACAGTCGTTAAATGTGATGGTTTTGATAACTTCATGTTGTAGTTTAAACATTTTAGGTTTGGACTTTTTTCTGGAATATTATCCATTCAACTTGCTGAATTCATTTATGCATTCAAAAATGCAATTTAAACAACAGAAAATTGTTATTTAGTCCAAATTCATATAGTTTGATTCCAGCGAAAATACCAAAACCTAAAATTTTTAGACAATGCCTAACTTCATTACAACTTCAACTAAAAATGTTGATGATCATCAAGAATTTTTCACTATATTAGATGGACAATTCATCCTATGGCAGACAATTTGTCTGTCAAATTCCATCCTCAATTAGGACACATGTAACAAAAATGATAAAGCTTAGTCTAAATATTCTATTTTTGGGGCTTTTTCAAACATATTCTCATTAATTTTTGCAGAAATTATTCGCAAAAATTATTCAAAATGCTGAATTCATTTATACATTTAAAAATACAATTTAAACAATAGAAAATAAAAATTTCACCAAGAAATTTATTTGAAACAATATTTTTTAACACCAATTTAATTTTTGCAGAAATTGTTCAAAATACTGAATTCATTTATACATTTAAAAATAGAATTTAAACAATAGAAAATAAAAATTTCACCATAAATTTATTTGGAAAAATATTTTTTAACACCGATTTCAATAAAAGCTAAACTTTAGATTCTCAAACAAGTACCATCTGTGCATTACCTCACATGCTCAGGACCAACCAAATGCCTCTCTGAGGGCTTACAATCTTCTAAATTTTAGCTGTTTTTTTGAGTTCCGGATCTTGTCTTTACACATACATAAAGTCTGGACTTTTGGGTCTAGTCTGTATATGTGTATATATTATATTCGGTAGTTGGTCGGATCCCATTTGCCCATTGTCGCAGATTGCCGGTTGGGCATCAATCCGCGCGCTGATAAGGCCTCCTTGTTGTTTCAATAGACAGATCAATGGCAGAAGACACCGAAGGCTTTCTGAAGTATACACCCACATGGACAGTTGTAGTGGTTTAGTTGGTATATCTATGTGGTCGATGGAAGGGAGGGGACATGAGTGAGGTAAGTTTGGCAATCTAATTCAATTTAGTGGTTCCAATAATATTCAATTTAACGGGGTCTAATAATATCTACAGAGGCAGTTAGTTTTATAATTTATAGTATTCAACCATTAGAACTAACTCACCACTAGAGCTAATTTACCAGATAGAATAGAGCTAAGTTCATATTAAAATATTTTATTTAAGGTGGACATTAAAATATTTTATTTTGGTGGACTTAACTCGATGACCTTCTCTTTATAATTCACAATACTCAACCACTAGAACTAACCCACCAAACAAGCTCTCTATCTATATATAAAGTTTATATAAAAATATTTTACTTAAGGTGGACATTGAAATATTTTATTTATGAGGGAATCTGCTCGGGTGAGTTTCATTCTCAAATGTTTTCAAACCCTAAAGTAGGTCCATCATCAGGAAATGCTCAGAAAGCTTTCTTGATGATGGACCTGCTTTAGGATTCGAAAATATTTGGAAATGAAACTCACCAATGCAGATTCCTCCCTCTCACCACTGTAGAAAAAATGAATCATGAAATTTTATTTATGGTCAATTTTGAAATTTTTTTTGTTATTAATATTTTTTTTAAATGTCACTTGTTAACTCCATATTAAGCATGGAAAGAATTGCACATCTCTTTTATATTGAGTTGTAGAAAACATCTCTCTACGCAATAACACCATTAAAAACTCTCTTCTAAGAGTTTGAACCTATCACACGGTTATGTTGATTTGGCACAAGTACAATGCCAACAATCAACTCATGGCGATGTATAGGGAAACATCTAAGGAGTTAATTAGGTAAATCTAGTTGTTCACATGCATTAGACATTGTGTTCTATATACTTGAGCATACTAATGGGCTTTTACCATTAGGCTTATCTCTTTTGAGGGATTGGTTGGATTCTCTTGAAAATGGTGATTTGGGATTGCGGGAAAATTGTAAACAGACAGATTGCATATTCATTAATTTTCATGGTAGACCTCCCAAGCCACACTTAGAATATGGATGTCTAATAAGCATGGAGTTTTGTGTTACATTTCAACCTTGAGCTTTGCAAAATCAAAATCGAAATGTTTAGTAAATAGATTTAAATCAAAATGTTATGGACATATTTCATCACCACATTGAAAACATTGCACCCAAAACAATATTGCATGGGTCTTGATTAGATTTAGGAACCTCTTACATGATCATGCTTGATTTGGTATGGGGACAATGTCAACAATCAACTAATGGGGGTGTATAGTGAAGCATCTCAAGCGTTGATAAAGCCAGCCTCTTTGTTGTTATGCATGTATGCATTTTATGTTTTTTAATTTTTCGTAATTGCTTTAGAAAACATTTCTTCAGGGTGTGCATTGCGAACATAGAATTTTCTTTTGTTTAGGTTTTGGGTTTGATGGGTATTTATTCTTTGGCCAAAAACCAACCTCATCCTTTTAAAACTCATGCTTGACAGGTGGTGCAGACCACAACGACAATGAAACCCCGTAGACAACTTAACACTCGCCAATGAACCATTGGTTATATCCATTTTATGTTAGAAATTATGTTTTATATTCAAGTGAGATGACTCCCCTGGTTTTTGGATTTGTGACCTATGGTGCTGAGATTTCCACCCATAGCTTTGACCGCTTGTGGTGTAGGATTGGTTGAATTGTAGGAAACATTGCTTTTATTTGAACTTTGAAGTTTTGAACTCACCCACTTGGTTCAAAAATGGTTTCTAGCTAGTCTTTTGGATGCTAGGGAAGTCTACAAGGTCTCCTTGGTCCTATATATTGCTTTGAAGTTCCAGACTACAACTACAGACAGTGGGTGCACAGTGGGTGCCTCTGATAAATTTTGAAAGTTGAAACGAGATATCCTCTATAAAAGTTGCCTCTGATAAATTTTGAAAGTTGAAACGAGATATCCTCTATAAAAGTTGAGGGTGGTGTGCATCATAGTTGTTTGTCAACTACGTTGTCTCAAAATGCCACATGTACCTGTGTTCTAGTCCAATGAGGTGTGCTTATTTTTTTGTTTTGCATTTTGATCTAGCAAAGTTCAAGGCTCAAACATAACTTCATGGATGCTTATTAGGCATTCATGTTCTCACCATGGCTGGGGAGGTCAACACTGGCCATGTTTTTGAACAAAAGAAACATGAAATGGGCATGAATTGCTCTTTAAGGTGGAGTGAACATGGAAATACATTTTTGTTAATAAATTTCTTTGATCTTGGAAAAATCTATGAAGTTTGTTAGTTTTCTATGTTACTTTGAAGTTTGAGGCTTTGCCTTTGGGGGATTAGTGCTTATAAGTTATAATAGGGCTTTAAACATGTGTTTTTTTTCTATACAATATGAATTTTGAAGGCGCATTCATATGGTTGTTTGTCAACTAAGATGCCATGAAATCAACATATCACTACATTCTTGTCCTACATATTGTTTCTTGGTATAAGTAAGCTGATATGGCATGGAATGTTGTTTCTGGCATATAAGACAAATTCATTTCAGTGAGTTAAATATATATTTCCCTCTTTTAGTGGTACTTGAATATGCTTCCAGTTTGTGTCTTGCATTTTCCCCTAAAATTTGGTCTTATAACTATATCAATTGAATGAAAGTAAATTTGAATTGTGTATTTACCATATTGGGATTCCTGTACTAGTCTCTAACTTAAAAGAAACATTGAATGCAACTTTTATAGCCCAAAGTATAGATTTTGAGATGAGTTTAAGTTGCTCTTTCAGAGTAGGAGAACAAGCCAATGAAGGCGTGGCACTGTTTTCTAGAGGAATGAGGAGATGAGCTTCCAGATGATGTTAGATAAGCTTATAATTGTAATGTCCCTATTCCAAACCCATTGTAATTGTACATAAATTATGGTGATCCGTCGGTACCAATTGTAAATGTAAATGTACATATAGGTTGGTGATCCGTTGGTACCAATTGTAAATGTAAATGTACATATATGCTGGTGAGCCGTTGGCACCAAGTTTTTGCGTGCATTTGAGCAGTGCACGCGAATTGTCATCAAAGAAAGGGTGTGCACATTCCATAGTTCCGCGCATACCTAAGTAAGTGTGCATGGATTGCACATCAAAGGAAGAGTGCACACATTTCACAGTGTTGCGCGCACTTGAGTAAGTGGGCGGGGATTACCTGGAAGTGCACATTGAGCCAAGTTATATATATATATATATATATATATATATATATATATATATATATTCGAGGCCGAAGAGCCTGTGTGGTTATGAGGCTAGTGAGTTGGGACGCAAATAGGTCAGTGTGCCTATCTATGTAAAAGTAATCACATCGTTGCGCACAGACAGATCAAACGAAAATAGACAGAGGCTAACTCCATCGAAAAAATGAAAAAGGGGGGGGGCTTAAGTCCTAGGGAATATTTTATTAATATTTCCAGAAAAGTGTAAGTTATGGATAATTATTTATCCTGAGTTCCCGAAGGATGGTGAACGCATCACCAAGTGGCTAAAGCTAGTTCTAAAGGTGACAAGTGTCTAGTTTAAGGCATGCAATCTATATTGCTGGACTTAGTGTATTTGGAGGAATTCATTCATTCATTGTCATGTGCAGAAGGTGATCTAGGACAATGTTGGTGGCCACCCACCTTTTCCAACTGGCTCAAAACAAGTTTTTGGCAACTTACTATTTTTAGCAATTTTTCGGCTCCCAAACTTCCGAGGCCATTTTGAGGGCCTAAACAACGTTTTTTCACAATCAGGCACCTCAATAATAGTTTAAGGCTATGATTGAGCCCCCTAAATGAAACACCTCGTCAATGTCTTTCCAATAAGATATCGTGCGCCATAAACGGAGATCGAATGCAAAAGTTACAACCCCGGGAAGTTGATGTACTAACTTACCCCCAACGGGGCCCACATGACTTTTGGCGCTTCATCTCCTAGGGTTTGGTTTTTGGATGTCTAAGGTTTTGGTATTCATGCTTATTGTAAAAATGCCTTCAGAGCCTCATTATACTCGTCTTCTTATGAATGAGTGTAGTCGTCACATCTCTTCTCAGAGATAAGCTGCCACCATTCTAGCAAGCTTGTTTTCAGTCTGCATTTTACAGTTTTCAGCATATTTCTTATTTAATAGAAGTCAAGATTTACTATATCTCTATTATTGTTCACTATGTCTCTGTGTTAATATTATAAATCTGTTGTTTCATTTCATTCCGCTCATAAATCTGGATCAGTGGTATCAAAGCGGTTTGCTCCTTGTCGTTTTTTTGATGCATGTCCCCGACATGATCAGGGTATAGAGAGTTGGGTCTCGAGTTTGTTTCTCTTGAGGAAAACTTCTCTCGCACACCCAAGAAACCATCCATGGCGGGGAAAAAAATACGAAGGGACATGAGATCCTTTCAAAAAATTTCTCGAGGAAACCCTTGAGAGACAAAGGAACGAGATGATGGACAACTTTGCACAAATCCTTCGACAACTACCGACAAGCAACGCATCCACCTCAGGCAGAGGCGCCACCCCCTTCAAGGTATAGATCAATTTTGATATTCCAATATTTGAAGCTCAAATAGATGCAGATGTCGTAGATAAATGGTTAAACCTTCTAGAAGGGTATTTTTTTGTCCACAACTTTTCTGATAGAGAAAATATTACATTTACGCTCCTCAAGGCCGTTCCCCATGTCAAAGATTGGTGGGATACTTTCTCTAAGAAAAAAGAAATAGAGGGATCCACATTATTTGCAATTGCACCCACTTGGGGTTCCTTCAAGGATGTTATTAAGGAACAATACTACCCTATTGGAAGTTATGACGACTTGTATACAAGATGGACCACACTACGACAGGAAAGAGACCAAACAGTGCCAGAGTTCACCAATGTCTTCCATACCTTGCGCACCAAGCTGGGTATCAAATATTATGAGTGACATCTGGTGCTCAAGTACCGTGACGGTCTGCATAGATACATACATACAGAAATGGAGTTTTTGGACATCTCATCCTTGGGCGCGACCTATCGATATGTTGTCAAAATCGAGAAGAAGCTTAAACAAAAGACGCGACAATTTGGGTCTAAGAACCCCTCACAGCAAAAGCAGGGCAAGGGCAGCCCCAAACCGTAGAACAAAGGACAGAAAAAATATGGGAAACCTTAGGACAACCAGTGCAAGTCGCAAGCAAAGAAGGACAATGGGAAGACGAAGAAAGATACCGGGAAGTGGTGTGACTTCTGGCATAATAGTGTTGATTGCCGCTCAAAGCAGTCATTGAAAAGGGGATACGGATCATTGATGCAGAACCCAGTGCCACCATTGCTACCACCAAGAT
>JASDQU010585754.1:14225-29237 GCA_032191745.1 Picea mariana | reverse complement strand
TGTACATATAGGTTGGTGATCCGTTGGTACCAATTGTAAATGTAAATGTACATATATGCTGGTGAGCCGTTGGCACCAAGTTTTTGCGTGCATTTGAGCAGTGCACGCGAATTGTCATCAAAGAAAGGGTGTGCACATTCCATAGTTCCGCGCATACCTAAGTAAGTGTGCATGGATTGCACATCAAAGGAAGAGTGCACACATTTCACAGTGTTGCGCGCACTTGAGTAAGTGGGCGGGGATTACCTGGAAGTGCACATTGAGCCAAGTTATATATATATATATATATATATATATATATATATATATATATATTCGAGGCCGAAGAGCCTGTGTGGTTATGAGGCTAGTGAGTTGGGACGCAAATAGGTCAGTGTGCCTATCTATGTAAAAGTAATCACATCGTTGCGCACAGACAGATCAAACGAAAATAGACAGAGGCTAACTCCATCGAAAAAATGAAAAAGGGGGGGGGCTTAAGTCCTAGGGAATATTTTATTAATATTTCCAGAAAAGTGTAAGTTATGGATAATTATTTATCCTGAGTTCCCGAAGGATGGTGAACGCATCACCAAGTGGCTAAAGCTAGTTCTAAAGGTGACAAGTGTCTAGTTTAAGGCATGCAATCTATATTGCTGGACTTAGTGTATTTGGAGGAATTCATTCATTCATTGTCATGTGCAGAAGGTGATCTAGGACAATGTTGGTGGCCACCCACCTTTTCCAACTGGCTCAAAACAAGTTTTTGGCAACTTACTATTTTTAGCAATTTTTCGGCTCCCAAACTTCCGAGGCCATTTTGAGGGCCTAAACAACGTTTTTTCACAATCAGGCACCTCAATAATAGTTTAAGGCTATGATTGAGCCCCCTAAATGAAACACCTCGTCAATGTCTTTCCAATAAGATATCGTGCGCCATAAACGGAGATCGAATGCAAAAGTTACAACCCCGGGAAGTTGATGTACTAACTTACCCCCAACGGGGCCCACATGACTTTTGGCGCTTCATCTCCTAGGGTTTGGTTTTTGGATGTCTAAGGTTTTGGTATTCATGCTTATTGTAAAAATGCCTTCAGAGCCTCATTATACTCGTCTTCTTATGAATGAGTGTAGTCGTCACATCTCTTCTCAGAGATAAGCTGCCACCATTCTAGCAAGCTTGTTTTCAGTCTGCATTTTACAGTTTTCAGCATATTTCTTATTTAATAGAAGTCAAGATTTACTATATCTCTATTATTGTTCACTATGTCTCTGTGTTAATATTATAAATCTGTTGTTTCATTTCATTCCGCTCATAAATCTGGATCAGTGGTATCAAAGCGGTTTGCTCCTTGTCGTTTTTTTGATGCATGTCCCCGACATGATCAGGGTATAGAGAGTTGGGTCTCGAGTTTGTTTCTCTTGAGGAAAACTTCTCTCGCACACCCAAGAAACCATCCATGGCGGGGAAAAAAATACGAAGGGACATGAGATCCTTTCAAAAAATTTCTCGAGGAAACCCTTGAGAGACAAAGGAACGAGATGATGGACAACTTTGCACAAATCCTTCGACAACTACCGACAAGCAACGCATCCACCTCAGGCAGAGGCGCCACCCCCTTCAAGGTATAGATCAATTTTGATATTCCAATATTTGAAGCTCAAATAGATGCAGATGTCGTAGATAAATGGTTAAACCTTCTAGAAGGGTATTTTTTTGTCCACAACTTTTCTGATAGAGAAAATATTACATTTACGCTCCTCAAGGCCGTTCCCCATGTCAAAGATTGGTGGGATACTTTCTCTAAGAAAAAAGAAATAGAGGGATCCACATTATTTGCAATTGCACCCACTTGGGGTTCCTTCAAGGATGTTATTAAGGAACAATACTACCCTATTGGAAGTTATGACGACTTGTATACAAGATGGACCACACTACGACAGGAAAGAGACCAAACAGTGCCAGAGTTCACCAATGTCTTCCATACCTTGCGCACCAAGCTGGGTATCAAATATTATGAGTGACATCTGGTGCTCAAGTACCGTGACGGTCTGCATAGATACATACATACAGAAATGGAGTTTTTGGACATCTCATCCTTGGGCGCGACCTATCGATATGTTGTCAAAATCGAGAAGAAGCTTAAACAAAAGACGCGACAATTTGGGTCTAAGAACCCCTCACAGCAAAAGCAGGGCAAGGGCAGCCCCAAACCGTAGAACAAAGGACAGAAAAAATATGGGAAACCTTAGGACAACCAGTGCAAGTCGCAAGCAAAGAAGGACAATGGGAAGACGAAGAAAGATACCGGGAAGTGGTGTGACTTCTGGCATAATAGTGTTGATTGCCGCTCAAAGCAGTCATTGAAAAGGGGATACGGATCATTGATGCAGAACCCAGTGCCACCATTGCTACCACCAAGATATAGCCTAGTGAACTTGATGAGCCATAGGAAGGCGAGTGCCTCTTTCATTCACAGATGTGGGTGAAAGGCACTCCGCTGCACTTCATTGTTGATAGTGAGATCTAGAAGAACCTTATCTCAACAGAGGTCATCAAGCAGCTAGCCCTACCGACAACGCTGCACCTGCAACCCTACACCATCAGATGGCTCTATCAAGAAGCAATCTTCGTGTCAGCCAACAGTGTCGCATGTCGTATGACATCAAACCATTCAAAGATGAGGTAATGTGTGATGTTGCTCCCCTTGAAGTTTGTGATGTTCTTTTGGGCCAACCTTATTTATGGAAACATCATGTTGTATATGAGTCTATTCCTCACAGTGTTATTATTACTTTGAACATGAAATTGTACAAGATACCCGAGGTAGTCCCACCTAGTGCTATTTCCTTGATCTCTGCCAAGTAATGCAGGAAGCTCATTTCTCAGACTGGGAAGTTTGTCTTCTTCGTGATTCTCTCTCAGAGTGAGCGAAAGGTTGCAACCACATCCATGGCCTCCACAACCGACCTCTTCACGTAGCAAAAGCAAGTGGATAAGGTCATGGAAGAATACAAAGACATCTTCTCATCACCTACTCAGGTACCTCTGCACTGTCAGGTCCAGCATCCCATCGATCTGACCCTCGACACACCGCTACCCAATGGGCCATTCTATCGTCGCTCTCTACTAGAAAATGAGGAGATCAAGCATCATACCCAAGAACTACTCCACAAGAGGCACATCTGACTCAGCTCATCACCTTGTGGAATCCCAATCGTGTTGGTGCATAAGAAATATGGGACTTGGCGACTCTGCATTGATTACCGAGCCCTAAATAAAATCACAGTCAGGAACCGATACTCGATTCCCTGAATCGATGATCTCCTTGATTAGCTCAAGGGGGCCAAATAATTCAGTAATATTGATCTAAAGTTTGGCTACCATTAGGCCCCAATAGAGCAGACAAATGTATGTAAAATTGCGTTCAAGTCAAAAGAAGTTCTTTTTGAATGGCTGGTCATGCCCTTTGGTTTGAAAAATGCCCCAACAACTTTCATGAGGATGATGGATGATATCTTGCGGTCTTTCACTAATTCTTTTGTGGTGGTGTATTTGGATGACATCCTAATCTACAACAAGACTTGGGTAGAACACTTGCAACATATTCAATAGGTTCTGCACACTTTGCGGCAGCACAAGCTATATGCCAACTTGGAAAAATGCTCCTTCGACATGGACAGGGTCTAGTACCTAGGGTACATTGTTGATGTGCATGGTGTGCATGTTGATCTAGCCAAGATCCAAGTCATTCGTGACTGGCCAACCCCAACCACGCTCATTGAGTTTCAGAGCTTCTTAGGCCTTGCCAATTTCTATCGCAGGTTCATGTTGGGATTCTCCCATATTGCATGGGACCTCAGCCAAATAACCAGGGGTGGTGGTAAGGAAAAATTTGTGCGGGGCATGTCCCAACAGAAAGCGTTCGATGATCTGAAACAACGCGTGTGCTCAGACCCAATGCTTTCATTACATGACCTACAACAACCCTTTGAGATCGAGGCAGATACTTCAGACTATGTTGTGGGTGAAATCCTCACTCAGCACAACCACCTCGTGGCCTATCATAGTGAGACACTATCAGATGTCGTCCGTAAGTACCCTACTTACGACAAAGAAATGTACTCCATTGTGCAAGCTTGCCTCCAATGGAGGAATTGTATTCTCAGGAAGGAGACAATAATCCACACTGATCATAAGTCGTTGCAGTTCATGCAGACACAAGGAAAATTGCAGAATGACTGCCATCAGAAGTGGTCCACATATTTGCAACAGCTCCACCTCAACATCAAGTATAAAATAGGAAGTACCAACCGAGTCGTTGATTGCCTCAGCCGACCTCCAGTGGCGGAACTCACCACAGTGCTAGACTCTTGCATCCACGAGACCTCTAGATGGCCCCACCTTTATGAGACAGATCATGACTTCGCCAACACCTATTAGATGTTGGGCACAAACACAACTGTCACTAATTTCCATCTTCAGGACGGGTTGTTGTGCCATTTGGGCCACCTCTGCATTCCATCAAGCGAGCGAGTAAAGATAATTTGAGAAGCCCACTATAGTTGGGTGGCAGGACACTTCAGCGTGGAAAAGAAAGTGGCAATGCTGCAACAACATTTCTCCTGGCCGAAACWTCTACAGTATGTTAGCAAGTATATCTGGTCTTGCACTTCCTGCGCTATTACAAAATGGACCACTGAGAAACAAGGCATGTACACTCCTCTGCCTACTCCTGACAAGCCCTGAAAATCCATCTCAATGGACTACATGTCGGGCCTTTCGTCCACCAAGCGGGGAAATGATTGTGTTTTTGTGGTTGTTGATCGCTTTTCCAAGATGGTGATTTTGGCTTCTTGCAAGAAGAGCATCACAGCGGAGGCCACTGCCAAGCTCTTCTTTGAACGAGTGTGGGTACACTTTGGGATCCCACAAACCATTATCTGAGATCGGGACAACCGGTTCCTCAACACATTCTGGTCGAGCCTCTGGTCACTGTTGGACCCCAAGCTCACCAAGTCCACCTCCTTCCACCCCTAAATGGATGGCCAAACCGAGGTCATCAACTAGATGATCGTGCACATCCTGTGCATGTACAATTCGAAGAACCCCCGCACTTAGGATGAGAGTCTTCCCTATGTTCAACACAGCTACAACATAGCCATACATAGCTCAACTGACCACAACCCCTTTCAGGTGGGGTTAGGATTTCAACCATTGGATCCCATGGATGTTGCACTACCCCTTGTGACACCCAGGAAGACTCGTCACATGCTCCAATTGAAGCTGAAAAATCCACCTGATTCATTGAGCGGATCCAATGCATCCGCCAACAAGTTCAAGATATTTTACAGAAGTCCAATGTCAAGTACAAGTAGTGCCATGATCAACATTGGGTGCCACACTAGTTTCAAGTGGGAGACAAAGTTTGGTTGTACTTGTAGAAATAATGCCTTACAGGGCCTCATCGGAAGCTTTGTCCACTCCATTATGGACCTTACACCATCACCAAGGCTATGGGTGATAATTCTTTTGAGCTCAACCTTCCCCCTTCCTTGGCTTGCACCCAGTGTTCAATGTGGACCTCCTTTGGCCTTATTTTCCACCATTATTGGACACCTCGGAGATAGCAGAACAATTGACACCAACAGAGCTCAACCTCCACTGCATCGAACATGTATCCACTAATCATATCATGGACACATAGGTCAAGAGCACTCGCTAGCAGAGAATCCATCTTTATCGGGTTGTCAAAGTAGGGCAGCTCCTGCATCAAGGCAAGTGGCTCACCCAGGGCCAAATTCAATAGACATTTCCTCATCTGATGGGGGCACTCAATGAAATGGAGACCATTTTGCTTCCTAAAGGGGGAGGATTGATYCAGGAGGGATGTCGGTGGCCACCCACCTTTYCCAACTGGCTTAAAACATGTTTTTGGCAACTTACTATTTTTAGCAGTTTTTTTGGGTCCCAAACTTCCAGGGCCATTTTGAGGGCCTAAAYGATATTTTTTCATGATTGATCACCTCAATGATAAGAAAAARCCATTATTGATCCCCCTGAATGAAGCTCCTCGTCAAGACCTTTCCAACRAGATATCGTACTCCCTAAACGGAGATCGTACGCAAAAGTTACAACCCCGGAAAGTTGATGTACTAACTTATCCCAATGGGGGCCCACATGACTTTTAGTGCTTCATCTCCTAGGGGTTAGGTTTTTGGATAACTAGGGTTTTGGCATTCATTATTATTGTAAAAATTCCTTCAAATCCTCATTGTACTCATCTTCTTGCGAATGAGCATAGCCGTCACATCTCTTCCCAGAGATAAGCTTCCACCATTCTAGCAAGCTTGTTTTTAGTATGCATTTTATAGTTTTCAGCATATTTCTTATTTAATAGAAGTCGAGTTTTATTGTATCTCTATTATTGTTCATTGTGTCTCTATGTTAATATTATAAATCTTTGGTTTCATTTCGTTCCACTCATAAATCCAGATTGGAAGGGGTCAAACCATTTGAGAAAGGACGACAATTACCTTATCTACAGAGAAAAACTTGTAAAGGGATTTTCTATATTGTAACCAGAGTTTTAGGTGGGTTGTCAGGGCCGTGAGTATTCTCTCTAGGTGAGATATTTATGTCGAAGAGGCGGGTTGTCAGGCCCATGAGCATTCTCTCCAGGTGAGATTTTTGCTGGGAATTGTTCCTTGGTGTATTGGGCATCAGTTGTAGGGCTTTGAGACTTCCTGTATGGTCTGTTGCTGGAACCCTGGAAGGGAAGTGGGGTAGTCAAGAGACTGTTGAGAAGAGGAGGGGCACACTTCCTTGGGTGTAACAAGCATGTGGAGAATGAGAGACTGTAGTCTAGTTGGAGCAGTGGCACCTCTGACTGAGCACTTTTGTTAATTATTAGACCTTAGCCCGGCATTATGAACCCTTTTTCCCTGGTGGAGTTAAGCCCCAGCTCAGGAGTGACTTGTTGCTGAAAGTATAAGAGAAACATAGTCTATGGCTGGGAGGAACATCTGAGTTCTGCGTGCAATTGGTGACTTTTCATAAAATATAAGTTTCTTTATGTGCTTGTCCCATTTACTATGTGCTTAATTATCTGTGTTTAAAATGGGTTTAATTCTTGTATGTTGTTTCATATAAGTAATTGTTGTTATTATGTATATTGTTGCTTGCACATGTAAGTGTGGTGTGGATATTCAATGATTGTAGTCGTGCGCGAGTATGATAGTTGTTGTTAGTTTTCCTATTATGTTAACCTTATGATATTAGTCATGAGTCTCCAAGACGAGGTTAGAATGGTCGTGCGTGCAGGGAAATACTCAGTGTACACCAGAGGATGAATTTACTTGTGCGCACAAGGAAGCAATCTACGTGCACAAGGAGAACCAAATTGGTGTGTGACACTAGAATGGTTGCGCGTGCAGTAGTGATCTCATGTTCAGAATGGATTATGTGCACAATAGTGTTGTGTGCTCAGTTTTCTTATGCCCACAGTTGTTGTGTTTCTTCCACTATTTTAAGTTTTGTAAAAAGAGGAAAGTTTGTGTGGCGCGACTCAGCTTGGATTTGAGCACGTTAATTTAAGTAATACTGCATAGACTTATGTTCTAGAGTATAATCTACACACTGGATTTTGGAGTAGCATTGTTTGGTAGTAAGCTGGGAAATGTTACAGTGTGGTATCAGAAGCAATTTGATGGGTAACGGGTATGTTACATATTGGTATCAGAGCGCAGTACCCAGCTAGGAGGTTGGGTATGTTACATTGTGGTATCAAAGCTTTGGTTTCAACACTAATCTTGCATGGGATGATTTTCTATTTCAAGGAAAAATTTGGACTGATAAGTGGTCGAATTTGGAATTATAGCGCAACCATGGTGCACATCAAATAAGAATGCGCAAGTGTGCTCACTAAATTTTGGACATTTCGGGGTGCAACATTGGAACTGCGCATTAAACAATAGTGCATAAGTGTGCGCACTAAATTTTGGGGCTGCGTGGAGAAAATTTTGTGGTGCATGTGCAATACTGACACGTGGTGTATATGTAAAATATTGACATTGCGCATTGATACATGTTGAATGCCAGTTCATGCACGGGCTTCAGAAGAAAGGATTATGACAAAATGGTGCAGAGTTTTCATGAAGTTGTCTCATGAATTCGTCTAACAAATATTATTGCCTGCACATTTTGTAGAATTATCAACGATTAGAGCAGGACAAAATCAACGTAGAAAGTCAAGAAGCATGGAAGAAGAACAAAGAGCTTTTAGCCATGATGATGAATTCAAAGCTCTGTATGTCGGTTTGGGTGCTGATGGTATAGAACCAAGGAGGAGCGCATAAAATTGGTAGAAACCATAAAGGGATTGCAAAAAGATGTCCAAATCTATAAAGATGATAATGAAAGGATTATAAAAGCCAAGGAGCGGCAAGATAACTTCAATATCAAGTTGATGCAAAGCTTGGATGTAGTCAAAGGTAGGCCAAGAGGCTAATAAGGTAACCAAGAAGCCAAAAAGGATCAAGAGGATAAATGATGTCAAGAGGCCAAAAAGAGGGGCAAGATAACAAAATGGAAATAGAGAGGGCCAAAAGAAGGGTCGAGAGGATAAGAGGTAGGATAAGAGGACAAACAAAGGGACAAAAGCATAATGTTATAAAGAGAGGCCAAAACAAGAGCGAAGTGGCCAAAAGGGAGGTTGAGAGGTCAAAGAAAGCAAAGAGCAACACTAAGCCCCAAGGTTTTTTTGGGAAAACCTTTGAGCAAGGACCAAAGTATTTGTCCCTAAAATAAAGTACAAAAAAATTTCCCTAGAGGCACAAGCAAAGGAAATACGAATGATCAATTAAAGCAAAAAAGCTAAAGTGGGGAAGATTACCCCAAGGCACAAAGGACAAGAAGTGTTAAGGATGACTTAAAACAAAAGAAAGAAAGCACTAAAGTGGGGTTTGAGAGCCATGGAATATGAACACACTATCTATGGTGGAGGAAAATGACTCATGGATTAGGTTACCTACTAGGAAAAGCTAGGATTCAATACTGAGAAATGATAAAAACGCAGTGATTTCCATTGCATACGGAAACAAAGTAGGTTGTGGGAAATGCTACAATAGTTATAAAGGAAGAACGCGTCAAGGATACTAAAAATGGGCAAAGGATGCAAAAGGGCCAAGAGGTAAGGCATACAATGATTATGGAGCAATGGCCAGTTGTGGTGTGGAACATTGTGAAGGGTTTGCTTGTAGAAGATTCATGAGAGAACGGTGCACCACTACAATAAAAAGGAGGCTACCAAGTTGATCCAGTGCCCAAAATACTTGTAAAATAAAGAAAAGGAAAAGGGAGTAATAGCTTGTAGTAGAGGGTTCACTTGCAAAAGTGAAAAGGATAAAAGAGAGCAATTCATGGGGAAAGGGAAAGGCCAAGAGAGGGCTTGTAGTGAAAACTACATCATAGGTTCCAAGAGATCAAGATAAAGGAAAAGAGAAAAAAATCGAGGTGGGGGCAGCCCATAGAAATTATTCATGCAATGACCATGCCGACTAAAAGAAGAGGTATGCCACAAGAAATGTGGACTGCATAAGGGAGGTAGGGGGAAGATGGAGCCCCCAAAAGACAAGGAACAATAGGGATTATTTTCCAAGAGAATTCAACACATACTCAAGAGAGGATCCATTGAGGCTCAAGGATATACAAGAGGACTCATCGATGGAAAAATCCTAGCTAGGATATAAAGAGGGGAGGGGGAATGATGAAAAGGGAGGGTGAAGGAATTGGAAACAACAAGAGGAGGGAGCTAGGGAAAAGAATACTCCCACCCAGAAAAAAGGGTGGGGGAAAAGGGATGTTTTCTATGGAAATGTGAATCCAACCCATGAGTAGTGGGTTCAAAACATAAGAAAACATCAAAGGTATGAACTAGCTTGGGCAATGGTGGAGTCACCAAAAAACTTCGAAGTAAAAAATAGTTTGGGAGCCAAATTTCTAGTCACACCTCAAATTAGTGAAATGACTAAGAGCTAGCTTGAGTCACATAGGATCTAAGACTAAGCATGTGAAAGAGAAAATATATAACAAGAAGAGAGGGTTTGTTAATCTAGGTTGACGGATTTATGCTTGATTCAAAGGATTTAGATTCATGCTTCATATGTTTCCCATATTCCATTACAAAAGAAAAGAAAGTGGTTCATTTATCCAATTTGTTTCATGTAGGCCTATTTAGTTTGTTTAGACTAGTGCATGAAATTAATAGAGTGATATTTTCCCAACACAAAATTGATTCTTCAACTCATTGTCTCTAGTGAGATTGGTGGTTATGTTGTTTCCTACAAGCTCATTGATTTCCCTTTACAAAGTAAAAATGACTAAGCTATGAAAAGGAGTTGGATAGGACTAAGCTATGAAAGGGAGAGAGGGTTGGCCACAAGTTGGATAGGAATCTAGCTTGCAACAAGTATCAAAGAATCCAAACATAGGCACACAATGAGTAAAATAAACAAAGGGGTGGGGACCTACTGTGCACTTGTGTTTGTCATGGAGAGGAAAAACAAGGGTGAGTCTCCCCGAATTCCATAATATTTCAAAGAAAGTGAAATGATATGCTATGAATGTTCGACAACATAGGTATTCCAACAGAGGATGAACACCTTCTGTAACCACTCACACAACTAGATCAAATATCAACACACCGATGTTTTGACATGGTAAAACCCCTACAAGGAAACATTCACAGCCCCAGCCAATGCGGCCACTTTGAGCAATTTATTAATGAAATAGAAAAAAATTACAGAGAGATTTTACAAGAGACTTTCTCACAATTGATCATTGGCAAATGACCCTCCATGCTCTTTAAATAGAGATCATGGACCAATTGGGTGTTAAGCTACAGATCAATGGCCGTTAAGATCGAGGAGAATATGAATCGTCGGATCACTCTATGTCGGGAACATATCGTGACCGTTGGATTTCCTAACTACAAATGCATACTAATGCATACTAAAGAAACACACTTTTACCTAACGACACATTAGACCAAGTAGATCTTAACTAACTCCTAAGAGTCTAAATATCCTAACATTCCCCCTTAAGAACAACTTGGGATAGGATTGAAGGTGTTAGCACTGAGAGTCACCCTCAGATTGCGAGAGGATAAGCCCAGTACCCATTAGAGTTTTTGGTGGATGTTGGTTTTATATGAGTGGAGGTCAATGGACAAAACTCAATATATGAATGATGTTCAACACGGAACTGGACAAGAAATGCACAGGGAAGTGATGGCCACAACTAACTTCAGTTAGTGAATTGAGTTTAAGTGTGAGCAGAGGGAAGACTTAGTAAGCAAGGTGGACAAGACTGCTATGGGCATCAGGCCTTCAAGCAGCTTGGAGAAGAAAAACTCAGACTCAAGATCACTCTTAAGCTCAAGCTTCAGACACTGAAATATGTCCAAACAACACAATGATCAAACGTACATCACCATGCAGCTACAACAACTCGACTAGATCCTTCATGCCTGAGCCATTTAGTGTAAGAGGGGAAAAGATCACAAGGAAGCTGACTAAAACTGATCACGATAACACTGCAATCAAACCTACATTACAACAACATAACAACCCTCGACTGGATCCTCCATGCCCGAGTGTTTTAGCACAGTTTTTACAAAGAGATGAAAAGAGGCTGACTTCTATTAATATGAAATTCTCAAATCCGATACATAACCAGAGAACAGTTTTGGCATCAAAACATTACAAAATAGGGAGTTTTGTTCAACCAGTTGACCACCCTAACAAAATATTAAAACTATCTATTTATACACAGAACAATACACCACTACCAAGAGTATGACATGGTCACAACAATCAAAGCTTTGCGTCAGCGAGTTCTTCTGTCAGACTGAACGTGCAACCCTCTTTCAAACACGAGCTTAGATCGGCATGGGTTTTGCAGGAAAATCTTCCCACAAGGGTACCATGGACTGACGATTCAGTCCCCACGACTGGGCCTTCCATGCCTTCCATTTATGGAGTGAGTCGAGGTTTCAACCACTAGCTCTATTTTCATTAACTCCCTTTTCTCGGGATTTCAACGCAACTTAATGCTCAGGGGGTGGCCACGCGCTGCTCGTGGATAGGATGTTATACGAGCACGTGATTGTGGGGCCGCTCAAAAGTGGTTTAGGTTTAGACTGCTTTTGGGCCCGCAATCCATCACCTTTCGCCACGTAGCACTTTCGCTTTATCGTGGTTTCAATTGCAGGACCGCTCAAGAAAATTATCGCCCGAGCATGTTGCGTCCCCGCAATAGATTGTGGCCGTTGATCTGGTCACAATCTGAGATCTGGGCGCACCGGCTAGATTTGGCACCACCTCCAAGCTTACTCGCCCACCAACTTTAGGATCTGCCAAAAGTGTGCCTTGGGGTGGGGTGCTACTTTTGACGCTGAACAATAACACCTCCCAGAGGATGATCTGACGTGGAGGCCAGATGTCACCATGTTGATGTGTCATGAAAGAGAAGTGACACGTGTCACTAAGAAAGAAGCGAATGATATGCCCATGGCTACCCGAACTGAGTGCCATGTGTCATTGTTGAATAGGTGCCTGATGTCACGAACGATGAGTGCGCCACATGTCCATACTGATGACTGCCACGTATCCTCTTAAATCGACCGCTGAGATCTCCTTCGGGTCTACGGGATCCGAGAAAATCAACACTCAAAATTATTTTCCCTCGAAGAAAAACATCCGGAGTTAAGGATTTGACGACACGTGGCCTCCAAAGATTGACGGCTAAGATCCTTTCATGGCTCCGGACTTCGGGAAAATCAAATCTCAAACCTCGCTTGCCTTCAGTGCTTTTACCCGGAGCTGGTGATCTATTGACGCGTGTCCTCTTGAATTAACGGTTCTGCTCCTACTTCGGGACTTTGACCCCTTCAACCAGATCGACGACCCTTCTGCTCTCTTCTCGATCAACGACCGAGATCTCCTTTGAGTCTCCGGGCTCCAGGAAAATCAAATCTCAAACCTTGCTTGCCTTCTGTGCTTTTACCTGGAGTTCTAGATCTGGCGATGCGTGGCTTTCTGGAATCGGACGACTGAGACTTACTCCGGGCCTTCGGGTGTTTTGAAAGTGAAACATGAAAAACCCCGCGGAGGAAAAACCCCCGAAGCGAAGGGTCTGATGCCACGTTCTTCGACACTTCGGGACTTCGGCCACTTCGGGACTTTGGGAGGCATTACCGCTAAGATCAACGACTCTGTGTTGATTTTGAGATCAATGGACCACGATTACTTCGAGAGTTCAGGCTTCGACTCTTCGAAAGCTTTATGCATTTCTCACTTCGAAGCTCCCAAAGCTCATTTCCCTGAACGCTTGGATCGACTGCCAGTTTTCCCCCTCAAGATCAACGGCTCATGCTTACTTCGGGGTTTTTCCCCGATGCTATACTTTGCGCAACTTTAAGGTTCCGAATGTCGGTGAGCAGCTGATCTGAGCTGCTCCAGGAATCTCCGCCGCTGAAAGACTAAAATTGCATGCTGCTTGCGCTTCAAGCCCGAAATAGACTGCTCTGAAAGCTGCGTTTTGAGCTCAAGGCTGATACCTGCGCAAGCAAAGGACTGGGTCGCCTTGCGACCCTTAGACAGTATTATGTGATAATAGAAGGATTTACAATAGTGACACAATAGGAGAAGGAAGGAGGCATTAGAGCCTATCTCCCCTTAATGAACTGTCGGATCAATCTATGTCGAGAACATATCGTGACCGTCGGATTTCCTAACTACAAATGCATACTAAAGAAACACACTAAGAAACACACTTTTACCTAACGACACATTAGACCAAGTAGATCTTAGCTAACTCCCAAGTGTCTAAATATTCTAACATCCCCCCTTAAGAACAACTTGGGATAGGATTGAAGGGTTTACAATAGTGACACAATAGGAGAAGGAAGGAGGCATTAGAGCCTATCTCCCCTTAATGAACTGTCGGATCACTCTATGTCGGGAACATATCGTGACTGTCGGATTTCCTAACTACAAATGCATACTAATGAAACACACTTTTACCTAATGACACATTAGACCAAGTAGATCTTAACTAACTCCCAAGTGTCTAAATATCCTAACATCCCCCCTTAAGAACAACTTGGGATAGGATTGAAGGATTTACAATAGTGACACAATAGGAGAAGGAAGGAGGCATTAGAGCCTATCTCCCCTTAATGACAACTTCCTGAACTCTTAACATAGATCAAAATTTGGAAAACTTCACTTCTATAAGAGACTTTGTGAAAATGTATACAACTTGATCTTCTGTAGGGCAAAGGGGCACTTCAATAACTTGATCATGAATGAGTTTTTTGATGAAGTGCATGTGTAGCTCGATGTGTTTGTTGCATTGATGTTGAAATGAGTCTTTGGCGAGCTTGATGGCACTCTGATTGTCGCACCAAAGGCTGGTCTGATGTTGCTGTTGGATTCCAAAATCTGAAAGAATCTGTCGAAGCCACAAGGCTTTCTGACTTGCATTTACCGTTGCTCGGTACTTTGCTTCTGTTGAAGAAAGTGCAATAGCATGTTGTTTCTTATAGGCCCAAGTGACGGGTCCTGAACGAAGGCTGAAAACATATCCTGTGTTGATATTATGGTAGCTTCGGGAGGTATCAACCTCCATTGTGACCCTTTGACAAGTTTAGAATATTCCGAAAGCAAGAAAAGAAGTGAATGTAACCCTAGAAGAGATGTCAGCTAAGAGAGATAATTAATATAAATTAATTAGTACCCAGAATGAGAAGTTGGCCCAGGCAGCCTACCAGAGCCAGTATAAATACAGGGCGTCGGTTCTCATTTTACACACAGCTCTCAGAATTACAGAGAGACACTTGTGCGCACTGTAGTCTGGAAATCTTGTGCGCAAGTTCTGGAGAAGGTGTTGCCGCCAGTTCTGAAACCTATTGTTTCTATCTTTCTGGGTTGGACTCTCTGATTAGCTTTGGTTACTTCTTGCTTGGTGCA
>JASDQU010585753.1:115032-126947 GCA_032191745.1 Picea mariana | reverse complement strand
ATTAAACCATGTTCCAGTTCACTCAATGACTAAAGGATCCAGTGCTACAATATTTACGTAGCGTACTGGATAATATTCTTACAAATAACCCAAACATAGTGCACACTCTGCATTCAGTTACTATCTAGCACACCGTCATATATATTGTCTGACGCACCAATGCGTCCCATGTTACATAGGGAACCAATTATTTTTAAAAACAATAACCCTAACACAGTGCTCCCTTTGGAGCAATGGTGCCCCCCGGTGCGTAAGTATACTACAGAGCGCACCGACATATATTTTTTTGAAATAATGCTACAATGGTGAGTGAATGTTTTTATTTAGCCATGTTATGGTGCACTCTAGTATTAGCGGCACTAGTGCATCTTGTTTTAACAAGCGCATCGGATGGAATTTTTAAAAAATAACCCTATCACGATGCGTCTATTGATGCAATGCCACGATGCGTTGGTGTGTTATAGATGCACATAGGTAATGTATTTTTAATATACACACCAAGTTTCTTCTTTAAAAGTTATCAAAAAAATTATTTTCCAATAATACAGCGTATAATTTTGCTAGACTGAGCACATTGTAGACTCAAGGATTTGGTGAACTCCCAATTATATTATAAATGAGAAATGATTATAGTGTAGGATTTTGAGAGACGATTCTGATCATTGACAACAAGATCAAGGTTATGATCATTGACATCGAGATCATGCATGTTATGATTATTGACGAAGATATCATGCATTTTATGATCATTGATGATGAGATCACACATGTTATTATCATTGACAATCATACAAGTTCGTTATGATCATTGACAGTGATATCACAGAAGGTTATAATCATTGACGATCATGATGGCCATATGGGAAGGGTAATCGAGATGGTAGTAGGTGCCCATGGAGCAAGATTCCCATTGTGGACATGATGTTCATAAGAACTCAAATTTTCATCATATTCACACACAATTGTGAATTACCAACTAATATAGATTATAATTTTTCTAGACAACCCGTTAGTTGGGAGTTCATCAAATACTTGAGTCTACAACATGTTTCAAATGATTATAGATTAGAATTTTGAGAGACTACCCATACTTTAGACTCAAGTCTTTACAGTTTAAATGCCTATACTTTAGACTCAAGTATTTATAGCTGAAATGCCTATACTTTAGACTCAATTCTTTACAGCCGAAATGCAAACATAAAAATTCACAGAAACGCCCAGGAAACAAATACATTTCCCTCTCCCTCGCCTCTCAATATCGTACATCATTGTACAGGTCAAACCTTTTCTCCTTCTATTTTTTTTTCTCTCTCGAATGACGTCTCTGGATGATTAAGAATATGGACGGTAATTTTTTTAATTTAACTCTTTTACAATGTGTTAAATAACTAGTTGCATCTGTGCGTCGTTATTTACGTAATGCATCGTAATATCTTTTTTCGAAAACCTTTCCACGGTGTGCCATTGTTTGGGAGAAACCATCTGCATTGATGTATTTGTTTAAGTAGAACACCATCATATAAAAAATTTAAAAATAATATTACCACAGTGCATAAGTTTTTAGAGCAAATGTGTGCCTCAGTGCGCCATTATTTTTGTGCTACACCAGAGTATTTTTTTTGTTTGAAATAACCCTGCTATGGTGTGTTAATTTTGCAGGAACCAGTGCATCAATTGTATAAAACGCATTGGTGCGTTACATATTTATAAATGCACCATACAAAAACATCCACTAAAATCGTTGCCCGCTCACCTCTGCTAGTATCCTTCTCTATAAACAGATTTTTAGGCTATTTTAATAGGGGCGTCCACAAAAACCTTTGTTAGAGAGTCTTTTCCTAGTAGTAAGAGAATCGAGCGATAATAAAGGTAATCCCAATTTTCCATGGTCATGATTATGAAAAAGAAAAAGGACTGAGTGATGATAAGGGTAGTCACAATTTTCCATGGTCATGATTATGAAAAGTACAACAACGCTAGAGAAGAGGCTGTTTATTTTTCTACCTCTACTCAAAACTCATATTAGCTAGGGAAAACCTTAAGTATCATAAGACTTATTATACCCACCTCCAATAGTTAAAGCAAAGCCTTAAACAATGTATATTTTATTATAAGCACTTTTCAGTTCAACCTATTTTACTTTAATTTAATTTTTATGTGTGTAAAATATTTTTAATCTTTTTCCATGCTTGCTTTATATATTTTGTATTAAATCAATTTTTTTAGGTAAATTTTGTCCTACAATTTAGATCTTTTGGATAACCAACTCATTATTGAGCCTATTACTGTGAAAATACCAGATAAATAGGGGCACGGGCGCATACATCATAAATAGCGCACCTTACCATCAGACTCCTTTCACATGCCTTTTTACTAAAGAGAAATGGTCGTATAGCGGCTCTCTCTCATAACAGAAGGAGATCTATTTAAGGAAAGAAGATATCGATTAACAGATTGACTGAGCATACCAATGATGCAGTCAGAATATATCTCTCTTGTTGTGAAGGTATCGCTTAGCCCTATCCCATGCACATAGCCTTCCTTCGTTTACTGCACTTCCTTCCCGGGGTATGGATGGGGGACCTTACTCTCTCGGGTATCCTGTGTTGTGTTCCTTCTATCTCGGCCATTGATGGGGGTAAGGCCTTCTCTCTGGTAAGGATACTTCTCTATCTCTTCTGGGGGTATGTCACCCGGAGGAAAGAATGATATTGAGATTGCCTCTTGTGATCTTCTAACGTTATCTTCTACTAAATAAAGAAATGGAAAAAGAAGTATATATTTTGTATTAAATCAATTTTTTTAGGTAAATTTTTTTTTTCAAATTTTAAGAATTAAATATATCTATGGGGTAGTTGGATTTGATTTAAAAAAAATTATGTGTTTAAAACATATTTGTGAGAAAAAAAAATTAATTAAAAAAATAAATCATTCACCTACATGATTTTGGAAGTCAAGGAGAAATAATACGACTATTGTATTTTAAATGCAATAAGCATTGAGCCTCTCTCTAATGATTGTGTACATTGATTCTTGTATGTTTCGGTTATAAATGTATAATGATTCCAAGAGTCGAAGTCATCAGAAGATATGTAAGTAGAGTACAGATGCACTTGAGATGCACTTGAGTCAATTTTTTCAAAGTTGAACTTCAATTATATTATGTTTTTATTTGTGTAATTTGTAATGGATTGGAAAACTAAAGATTCTAGCTTTCACTGATCTTCAATATTGCAGACAAATATCATAGAGGATAGATGCGCTTGACTTAAAACTTAAATCGATTTTTTCTGGAGCCAAACTTCAATTTTGTTATGTTTTTATTTGTGTAATTCTCAATGGATTGGAAAATTATAGGTTTTAGCCACCATTGATCGTCAATATTATAAACAAGTAGTCATAATAATTCATATGGTTGACGGTGTATCGGTGAAGTGTGGTGAGCAATTCAGTGTAATGGTGATCAATGAGCTTTATCAACAATACTTTATCAACTCCTTTGCTTTAACTCAATGAATACAAAAATTGTATATCGAAAATAAAACAAAATTTTAAAATCATAAAAGGTAGAAGAGGATATTAATTAGAGTTTCCCTTCACAAATTGAAATGAATACAAAAATTGTATATCGAAAATAAAAAAAAAAATTAAAATCATAAGAGGTAGAAGAGGATATTAATTGAAGTTTCTCTTCACAAATTGAAATAGAAATATTAGGATCAATTCAATTGGTATTGTTAGATTGTTATTGTTAGATTATATTAAACGGAAATGCTAAGTTCAATTAAATTTAAATAAATGTAAAGAATATATTTCAATCTTCCTTTTATTAAACAAGTGTTTTATGGCAACGCAGTCTTTTTTGTCAAGTGGGAAATTTGAACAACAAAACTTAAGATGTAACTAAGTGCATAGATAATAAATAGTCTTTGTAAAAAGATAATTAATATAATAAAAAAAATAGCATTATTGTCTATGCAAAGAGGACAATGATAAGAATAATTTAAAAATAGTTAGCATAAAAATTGGTAAAAATAAGCAAAAAAACCAAATTGTTGAATGTGGATTAAAACTTAGTAAAATGCATATGCATAACAAAATGTTTTTTTTAAGTATATTAAAAATAAAAGTTAAATATGCATCTTCTCACAGACATATAATCCACACATATTTATAGCTTCCACACCTCCACACAGGTATCGCACAATGAATACCTAGTAAATAAAATGCATCTTCAACACAAACATATAGTTAGCACGCATATAGTTTTCGCACCTAAGCACATGTATATCCCTACACAACCAACACTTAGTAAATAAAATACATAAAAAAAGATGTAGTTATTTTTGTAAGTGATTAAAATGGGGGTAAATGTTATCAATAATAGAATTATATGTTAAGATTTTAAGATTATATTAATAAAAATATTATTCATATACACAACTATGCAAATTTTTCTTTTTCTTTCTAGTGAATGTACTTTCTAGTAGGGAGAGCATTTTAGTAAGTATTCTTACAATTTATTGCTTTCACACTATATCTACTACATGGGTCTTATTTAATAGAACTGACTTCAATACATAGAAACCTACCTATCTACTTAAGGGATCAGGGTAGGACCCTAACATTTTCCATGAATAATTTTTGAGATCTTTTGAGGAGAACCTTGAAACACCTTGTCATGACAACTACTTTCTTGTTCACTCTAAGAAAACACCTTGTCATAACAACTACTTTCTTACTCACTCTAAGTGCATCCTTCACATTGACATGCTTCTATTTTCCTTGAATTGAAATAGGATGATGGATACATAAGGCATGTTCATCACTTTCCTTCATCATTTTATAATTGTAAAAACTTCATCTCCCACCCTCAACTCTATCCTTTGGAATGTCAAGCTCATTTTTGATAATCCACTTTTGATTAAATTAAGACATACCAGTAATAAATTTTTACTCTCTCCTTGTGAATCACCTTGAGGAGCCCTTCTTAGTTGCCATACTAGTTTACCACCTTTCATCATCCATATCTCCAAAATTTTGATGTTAGAATTCTTCACAAAGGAGCCTTTCTTAGTTGCCATACTAACTTAACACCTTTCATGATCCATATCTCCTAAATTTTGATGTTAGAATTCTTCACAAAGCAATCATTCTCAATTGTCATACTAACTTACCACCTTTCATTACCGATATCTCCTAAATTTCCATGTCAAAGTTCTTCACAAACAATCCTTCTTCAAAATGTTGTGGAGACCATATCAGCAAAGTAGCTATAGTTTGCCTCCAAAATATGAGGATAATCAAGAGGATTTGCCAAACACAATCCGTCGACTGAATGCAAACGTTCTGTTTTGAATAAGTTAACCCAGCTAATATTATAACTCAAACTCCTTTTATATGGCCCTTGATTCGGACCATATCTCTTTGTTGGCGAGGTTGTTGCACAGTTCGTCCCAACTATGTCCCTCAATGTCGCTTTCTAGTCGATCGGCATCAACTTCCCCGCTACATTTAAGCGAATATACCTAACTAGGTATTTAAAGTAGGGTGCTTATCCCTTACAACTAGCTTCTTATCCGTTTCGCATCCATATGTAACTTAATGAAGAATACATGTGTACTTGCAAGATTCGTTATTGAGTGTTGAGCAAGCATTGACATGGACAACGACTGAGGTTGAAAGAGGCCACTTCATATTACACGTGGACATTTTGATATTCGATTGACAGTGGAGCCATGCTGAACCCCTCTCTTCCTGTATTTTCTACCGGTTTGTTATGGCCGTTAGCCTGCGTTATGTGTTGGACCACCAGGCTGAATAAAAGGAGATGCTCATTGGAAGGAAACAGTTTGCTAATGAACAAATACAAAGACAGACGACCATGGGACAATCATTTAATTGGTAAATCACTTTTCAAAAGCGATAGGGCGGTGGATCAGTAGGAGAAGCTAGTAGGAAGTTGGGTAAACAGATCACTAGCAACAGTGGGTGTATCTTTCTGTCACCATGCAGCTATTCCCTCTCCTCTCCTCTCCTGAGCCCTCGGCTTTATAAACAAACCTTCCCCCCTTCTGCTCTCAGACATTCACAGATCACAGATTCACTTTTCTTATACTTTTTACTGTATGTCTCCCTGTATAGATCTCGATCTAATTAACTGGTAATATTTTGGCTTTGCCTCGCTTGCTGGGAATTAAATTGATTGGTGTGGTTATAATGGCCAACGTCCTGGCATTGACACTAGCACTAGCACTTATCGTCATAGCAGCGGGAGCTCAGTCACCACCTCTAAATTCTTCGTCTTCATGCACTGCTTCTTTGGTGACTTTGGCGCCGTGCCTCGCTTTTTTGCAGGGAGGACAGAACAATGGTACTCCAACACAGGGCTGCTGCACCGCCCTTGCCCCTGTCGTCAACACCAGCGCCGCCTGTCTCTGCCAGCTGTTTACTACAACTAACAATCACCTGGGGATTCCTATCAACCAAACTCGGGCTATTGCTCTGCCAGGCGCCTGTAAAATTACTACTACGCCTCTCAGCCAATGCAAATCACCTGCTGGTAATTACGTCATCATCTTCAAAATGTTTACTTACAATATTAATAAACTGAATGGATTGTAATATTCTAATTGCTAGTTGTTGTTTATTTCTCATTGTTCCTTTATTAATTCTAAGTTTAATTTGTTCTCTTTTTGGTGGTTTCAGTTTCGAGTCCTCCTGTCGCGGCCCCTTCATCTCCAGCTCCGGTGGTTAGTAATCCCACACCCACAGCGAAGTCGCCCGCCACTTCAGCAGCTCTTCCTCCAACTACGACTCCTGCTACTGGTGGAGCAGATTCTCCGTCTACCAAGGAGGGGCGAACTGCTTCTGCCAACGCAGGATCGATGATGGGTATGGGCATGTTGATTCATGTGGTGGGAATAATGGGATCATTAACGTTTATTATTTCCACGAGCAGATTATAGAGGAGAGGTGAAGTGTCTCTGAGTAGTACTTGTGAGGGCTCTTGTTGGATACAYGATGCACGCTGCACGTATTGTATCGTATCGTTTGTCAATTCTTTGTCGCGTCTCTCTGTGGATGGGATGTAATAAGTAACAAGTGCCACTGCAGTGGCGATGTCCTGCCAACAATGAAATYGAAAATATTATTCAAAAATATTATTGAAAATATTATTATGCCATTTCAAAGTACAAAGTAACAAGKGTCATTGCAGTGGCGATGTCMTGTAAATAATGAAATTGAAAATATTCMTATGCTATTTCAAAGTAACAAGTGCCATTGCAGTGGCGATGTYCTGTCAATAATRAAATTAAAAATATTATTGAAAATATTCYTATGCCATTTYAAAGTAACAAGTGCCACTGCAGTGGCGATGTCCTATCAACAATGAAATTAAAAATATTACTATGTCATTTCAAAGTAACAAGTGCCACTACAATGTCTATGTCCTGCCAACAATGAATTTGAAAATATTATTAAAAATATTACTATGCCATTTCAAAGCCATAAAATGTATAGAAAAAATGATGGTGAATCAGATGGCCCCTTCTTGAAATACATTTTCCAATAGTGGGTTGGAATATCTTAAAGTAAATGACTAAGTAGTACTGAGAAGAAATTGCAATATCTAAAAGTAAATGACGAAGTAGTACTAGGAAGAAATGGAAATGTAAATGTATGAGAAACATTTGGATTTTTAATAAAGATACATATTCGGCTAAACCGTGTTCCACCAGAAGAGATTAAGCCAAGTTGTTCACATACATAATATAAATTGAATCAAGTTATCACCAAATGTGTGTCCAGGTTAGAATTGGGCATGCAAATAACAACTTAAGCCATTTTTAAAACAACAAAAAATATTAAGCTTCATAATACAATGGTATTGCTATACAATGCCATTAAACTATAATAGGAATTAAATATGCACATTTTCATCAGAAACTAAATATACACATTTTCATGGGACTTTACTCAGCTACCATATCTATTTAATGCTAGTTCTATTAGTTAGCATATTAACTATCCAGTTGTTATAACCCCGATACAAAGATCCCCCATTAGTTATAAAGTATACCTTGGATTATAGAAAATGTAAAACATGATCTTTGTGGCAACTGCATGAGCTGCAGCAGCAAGCAAACCCAGATGCATACTTTGGCTAGAAAGCACTGAAGAAGGAATGACACATTGTTGTCGTGTAGCTCTTCGTCGCTCTTCTTATTCCTAACTAAGTCGCATGGCTCACCGAGATCAGAGCATCAAATATCTGAAGCAAAAAACCATACTGGTGTGAACATACGAACTCACACCACATCATCAAAAGTAAACTAAGTGGATCACATGAACGCTGCTGAGATGGAACATGAAGAAGCCTTGCGGGCGACTGGTAGCAAACTTGAGCTAATTGCCTTAGAGAGGCAGACCATCCAGGAAAGGCTGATGAATGAACTCATAGGACTCCTAACCCTGTGTTTCTGAAATCATCATATGACCAAAGGGAATCAGAATACCCCTTTTGAAAAAGAATCTGCAACAAACCCGGTCACCTTTCTGCCTGCCGCTAGACCACACTACAAGTTGCCCATTTTTTAATTGTGACGTGTTTTCTTTCCTCGTCTATGATGTTGTTCACATAGTAAATCACTTTCTGGGCATTGTCGGATTTTTCTTTTTTCTGATAATGGTTGGAAAGTGGCCATTGATTTTATTTTAAATCCGGTGATTGCCTGGAAATTCGATTTTCAAGTGGATAATAGAAATTGCAATAAAACAAAAAAGTGGATACTAGAAATTGCAATAAAACAAAAAAACGTTTTTCAGATCTGAACTTTTGCATTTTTGTTTTCTTTTCTGCAAAACAGAAAAGCAAACAAAAGGCCATACATTGTGTGGAGCTTGTAGTTGTTTCATTTTTTAATTAATTTATATAAAGAATCTGGTTACTAATGGGATTTGTTTAGAAAAGCAAACAAAAGGCCATACATTGTGTGGAGCTTGTAGTTGTTGCATTTTTTAATTAATTTACATAAAGGATTTGGTTACTAATGGGATTTGTTTGTTGCAGGTATCAATTATAGACAATAATAGATTCAAGAACGGTTCAAGATGGAATGAATGAAAGTGTTTGTACTCAGGTGAGAAGAAAAACCAAAAACAATGCATTTGTCCATGTATATGCTTTTATATGTACTATTTACTCTAAAAAGAATATTGCAGGTTATATGTAGTGGTTCTTCAATATTTGGTCTAAAAAGATATCGCAGGCTGTTATATGAAGTGGCTCTTCAATATTTTCTCAAAAAAAAATGCAGTGGTTCTACATTTTATCTAAAAAACAAATTCAGTGGTTTTTCTATAATTTCTTTAAAAAACACTTCTATATTTTCTCTAAAAAAACAATATTGCAGGCTGTTATAGGCAGTGGTTCTTCTTTATTTTCAGTAACAACCAATAGTGCAGGCTGTTATATGCAGTGGTTCTTCTATTTTTATCTGGATGTTTTGTTTTGCAACTTACATTCACTGTTTTGTCATCCGTTGGAAAATGACCAAATGCTGGAATCGGATAAACGCTGGACAAAAGTTCTAAACTTTTATGGTAAGTGCTGTAAAATAGTCTTGGAAAACAGTACTTTTCCAGAACCTTGGAAAAATCATCCTAATCTGAACACATTATGAACGAGATGGACGAATGGCAATTTGTTTCCAATAGTGGAAGTACAAAGATTTGGGAGCTTTTTGAGCAACAATAGATTCATTATGCATGGTTGTGATTTGTCTTTATATGGACATTGGACATGTAGTGCATCATCTGGAATCTGGAACCATACTGTAACATCCTGCTCTAGCGCACTGAGAAAACTTATTCTTTGAGGACACTTGCTTGCAAGTGATCTGGACTTTTATGATGTTAAACCGTTTATCTTTGATTATGATGCGTTTAGATAGATGACATGATGTGTTTACTACTTTGATGTAGATAGGTGTTGTTGACTCAGTTTTATTGAGAGTGCAGGGTTTCGAACCTTGAGGATGCAGAGGCATCGATGGAACCCCTTGGACTCCGGATTGAGTCAGGGAGTGTGCTATTTGGGTTGATTTATTTACTATGATATTTTATTGATTTGATGATATGATGTTGACATGTTCTGACATGATTGTTGATGATGCAGGGTGACAATAGCTTGCCGACCAGACTCACATATGGAGTAAAGGGGCCACATAGGATTTCCAAAGAGGTTGAGGGAGAGGGGTGGACAGCATCCCTGCCACAACCTACTAGCACTCACGCCGTGGCTCGAACTGTAGGTTAACGATTACCTAGTTCGAGAGGATCCATGATGTCGTGAGGGCAGACTGTGACAGTCACTCATGATGATTATAAGGGGCGCGCAATAAGGCGGGGGCCTTATTCCTTAGAGCCCTTAGTCTCCCACAAGTTCACCTGGAGGAGTGTTGACTCCAGGGGTTATAGATGTCTATCAATCAGTCAAGTTGGCGAGTGGCACCCTTGGAGCACGTGGTGCATCATGAAGGGCACGTCGCGCAAAAGAACAACAAGAAGCGAGTGGCACCCTTGGAGCACGTGGTGCATCCTGAAGGGCATGTCGTGCAAAAGAAACGAATGGGGCGAGTGGCACCCTTGGAGCACGTAGTGCGTCCTGAAGGGCACGTCGCATTGATGATGATGAAGAAACAAACCTAGATGGCCCTGAGACTTTAACACCTTAAGAAATCCTTAAACAACTTCCCTAACCAAGTGTCGCCCAGTTCAGAATCTAAGTCCTAAGTCTAAAACTTTTCTAGGGTAAAAATTTAGTCCAACCTTAAGAGAAAGACCCTAGAATAAAAATAACATTTTAAACGAAAAAAAAAACCCACTTAAGTAATAGTTTGGTCTTCATGAAATTCTTGGGGTAAATGACGAGAATAAGAATTTAATTAAAACTAATGGTGTTAAAATTTTGCACAGAATAAATTATTCCTAACTTGTGAAAGAACAAAAAAATATTAAATAAATAATAAATGGGAAAGATTTAATAACGCAACTGCCATTTTGGGCTTTAATAAAAAGGGGAAAGATAGGAACTTATGGTAAAAAGCACGGTCAACATAGTAAGGAATCTGAACTTAAGAACCTGCTAATCTGAGCTAATCTAGTAACATAATTTTCTTAGGAAAGTATTTAAAACATGTAAGGGGATCTAGGAACACCTAAGAGTAATTTTAGGAGCTTTTCTAGGTGGGTGAAGGAAATGAGGCAATTAATAAATTTAAAGAAAATAATTAATGGAGAAAAGAGGGGGATGGACGACACTTGTGCAATGGAGAATAATTAAAATTATTTTTTTAAAAACTTAAATTAATTGTGATTTAGGAAAGTTTGTGGGTCTCAAAACTCTATAAAAAGAAAGGGAGAAGAGGAAGTGGGGGATTGGCGGTTAGCGTATCGTTACGCTGCCAAATTGTGACTTGACTGATTTCTTGTGAGGAGTTGGGATTTTCTCAGCTTGTATTGGAGTGGTAGCTCAGCCTTGCGAGGCGAGCTAGGAAGCTAGGCATACCTTCTGGATTTGTGTGGCCCCTTTGCGGATCAGGGGGCTAAGGGGGAAGCAGAGTACCCCTAGCGATTGGCTGGGAGGTACTGGTGAGGTCTCTACGGTCGACGAGCAGGAGCGGCACAAAGCATGGGACGTGTCATGGAGCGCGGGACATCATCCGAAGCGGGCGAGAGGCAACGGTATGATTTTATTTCTGGTAGAGTAGAAGGCATTTGGATATATGGTTAGATCTGCATGTGTTTTAAATGGGTAAACTGATTTTTAGTTCATGAATGAATTTTTGTTATAGCTTGGCTGAATGATTGTTGATGGATTTCTGTGACCTTCCTTGGATCTGCACGATCTC
>JASDQU010585753.1:103370-114908 GCA_032191745.1 Picea mariana | reverse complement strand
CAAGTTAGAGAGAAATACATTACTTCCGGTCGTTACCTGCATGTTGAAGAGGATGCACTAAACATAGGGATTGGTTGCAACAACTTAGTAATAATTTCTTTGTGTACAATTTTAACTTCATAATGCACATTTGAATTGTAACAAATGTATTTTATATTTTATTTGTCAGCTTATTAGACACATGAAATTTTGATTTTTTCACTTTTTTATAGGTGCATTTGTTCCCATCTATGTGGGCATATGGAAATCATTTTCACACAAAGGATGTTGATTATGGACGCATGACACAATAATATGGAGTGGAAGTCAAGTTCAACCAATCTAGTCGTGCTAGCCACCACGATCAAAACCTAATACATGGGACGTTAGATTTTTCGGAAAGATACAAGAGATCATTCAAGTGGACTTCTCTTCTTTCCAATGTGTTATTTTTAGGTGCAAGTGGTGGGACACCTTTGATAGGAATAATTTAAATGAGTATCACGATAGTGAGATGATATGTATCACTAATAGAGAGATGTGGGATGAAACTAAGGAGCCTTATGTTTTCCCAAAACACTGCAACCAGGTGTTTTTTTACCCAGATGTGTTGGATAGGGATTGGTGGTTCGTATTAAGACATGACCCTAGATAAAAACATATTTTTGAGAACAATAGTGTTATCATGTCAAGCGAGGAAGATAATGAGGGTGATGACAACAAAGAATGATATGTACATTTTTTATTTCATCATTAATACTACTGTTGTATCTTTTTTTCATCTTTTTTTTGCTAATTATATATATTTTTTTATTCATCTTCTGACAGAGGAAATGTTAAGTTAATTATAAAAAATCTTTGAACAATTTTAGTTGGTTAACATTCAATTTGATGCGTAATGTGTTTGTCTTTAAAAAAATTTGTGATTGCATGGAACGATTGATCGAAATAGAATTTTATATTGTTATTTTAACATATTTGTATGTCGATGCATGTTTAATTATATAAAATTTTAAGAATTATTATCATGTTCAAAAAGGCCTCAAGATGTTATATGTTGGGCCCTTTACTAACATGTTATAGAAGCATTGAGACCTAAAAAAGAGCATAGTAATAATGGTGTACTTAGAATTCTAATGTGTATAGAAGGTGACATTTATCTATTTATTAACAATCCTCTTACCCTTTTAGACACTCAAGTACTTGTATAAAGCACTTTTGTTAGTGATATGAATTTGATCCTTATATCTCTTAGGGAAATAATTTTAGTCTTTGCATTGTAATTCCTTGTTTGAGCATTTGATTTGTGAATATTTTAAACCATGCATGAGTTATTTAATTTTATTTAATTTTAATTTTTTTTAAATATATAAGCAATGACATACAATATTTTTATAGTTGGCAACATGTTTAGATATTGAATAGTAATATTTTAATTTGCATAGTTTATTATTTATCCTAATAATCTAGTTGATATTAGAAGTAATGATATGGTTGATATGCATGTTTAATAGTACAACCTTTTTGATGATATGTTAACATGATGATTCAAAAATTGAGTTATATTCATGTATTTGTAGATTTAAAAGTAATATATTTAACAAATAATGTGGTTTATAATTTAAAAATTAAATTTCTAACACGATTTTGTGATAATTTGGTTTTTGACTAAAGTGTTTGTTAGCTTACATATTTTATCATTTCTTTTGGAAATAATTATAAAATTATGCACCCAATGTTGAGTAAAACCACAATTAATGAAGTAATTTAAAATTTGATAGCAAACAACTTATGAAATAGTGACAAAAATAACAATAGGAAGATTAATTTGCATCCATAAAATTTTAGAACCAATAGAATGTTTATTATTGGAGATCATAACTTTTTATAATAACAATTTTTAGTGTAAAAGAGTCTATTAAAAAAGAGTAATTAGTACAATGAAAAATAACATTTATTCATATGTAATTTGTTTTTTGAAAAAGAATTTAGTTAGAATGAATATATATGAACTATCTATGCAATAGAAAAACGTTTATGGTAATTTTACAATTATAGTTTCAACCATATTGAACTTTGTAATTTATAAAAATAACTTTGCATTTTTTATTTAAATTAGGTCTTTATGTTTCATATACAAAATTTTGATATAAGTTCATGAATGCATAATCTATAATAAAGATCATTTAACAAAAATAAATGTCATGATGACAACCATCTAACAAACATAAATGTCATCTAAAATACACATTTATATTCGCTAACATCATCTAATTAATTATATATACCTCTAGCACATATAAACGTCATTAATTAGCTAGCACAAAAATATAATAATATAACAAGGCATCATCATTGTGATCACATATAACAAAACACAAGCATTATCCAACATCATTATTATAGCAAGATTTGTCTTACCCTATAGAGGGCCTTTTTCCATTTCCCTATGCAGACTTGAAGTCCCTTTTTGCAAATCTCAGAGCTAAAAACATGATTTTTCCACATATATGTGCCTTGCCTATATTACAGCATGTGCATACATAGGTTGTACCATTACAACCCCCGTACATCAAGAAATGTGCCTAAAATTAAAAACATGGTGTCGGGTTTCCATGTCACTTCATGAGATCAATGATCCTTGGCCTTCCATATACTAGAAACGTTCTGACACAACCCTTGATTTCCCCTTGAAGCCTATAAATGGGCCAAATCCGAGCTATGGAAAAGAGGAGAAATAATTCAACTTTGAGAGCAAAGTTACTCTGGAGAAATTATTCACATCACATTGAGTATGCATCCCTTTGTCCTTTAATTCTGAAAACATTGTTCAACCCCCAAGCTCTTCCCTTATTGATTGAGAACTTCATTGTCTCTCTTATATGAGCTTGCCTTTGGTGGAGGATTGAAGTGGTGGAGGCCCAGCTGGAAGGAACTTAGTTTCTCAGTTATGAACCGTACCGACACAGAAGTTTGTAACTCATTCACTTATGTTGATTATATCTTAATATAAATACTCTTTTCTTGTCCAATTAATATCTCACAAATATTTGAATTATTATTCCATAGGTGTATTTGTTATGAATGTTGATGGATTATGCTATGAAATGTTCTAACATTATATATTATCACCATATGCTTGTGTTGCTTGGTTGTTGAGGACTAGTTGCAGGTATATTGCTTTGGGTCAAGTGCTCAACGATGGACTTCATTGAACGTCTAGACGAGGTAGGCATTTTATCTTGTCTTGTTAGCATATTTGTTTATATTGCATACTTGAGATTAGAGTTGATTTCTGCAGTCGTTTCCATCAGTTGTGGTTTACCCCTAGCCATAGAGAGATTTTCCTCATAACAATCATCATCATTACACACTTCTAATAAGCATCATTTAACATAAACATCTATCAAGCAGATTTAAGAAACATATCTAACATGACCTAAAAATATAAACATTATCATCAACATATAAATTAATTAAGTACATAATCATGATCAACAGAAAAAATGTGTATCTAATAAAAATTTTTATAACATACACATCTATCAAGCACATTTAACAAAAATATATAACATGACCTAACAATATACACATCAACCACCCTCATCAATCGATGGGGTATTGGATGAACAAGTCGTATTGGAAGGTGAGTTGTGCCTATCATCAGGATCCCTCCTCACTACTAGTATCCTGGTAGATCCGATGATATGATGCATAAGAGGCATAAAATCATGTGACATCTCCCTCCAAAGATCCAAGAGCATACAATCTTCCCTGATGTCTTGCATCAGCATAGGGAAAACTACCACCTCAGTCAAAAGTGCACAGAGGCGATCACCCAACTCCAACCTGAATAGTGTATCTGGCCTACGGTGCATGTTGCCAAGTATATGCACCCAAGAAACCTTACCCATCATAGCTTTAAGAATAATCTCTTCATTTTCATATGTTGGGGAGGAGGCACGTCCCCAATGAAAGTGTCAATATCTACAAAAGATATAGTATACAATAATAATTACACTGTCTCATTAAACAATTTAATAAAACAAGTTAAAGAACGTGTTAGAATTAATTTTATTCTAATTAAGTAAGACAATAAAATGAAATTATATTAATTTAAATAAAACACTAATATTATTTCTATCATCTAGTGTCTCATCTGGTGTGAAGAGGATTTCCACACATCCTCTCCAATCTAAACCTGCATAAGGAAACGACACCATGATGAACATCTGATCCACCTCATTGCATAGTACCCCAATGTGTCTTGGAAATCCTGGTCGAAAAATATTGTTGACCCCTCTTGGGAATCATTTCCCCCAATGTGTGCAGCTCCACATGAGTCCTCGACCGAGTAAGCTGATGGACAAAAGTTGGCATCATCTCTGGAAACCTCTAAAAAAATAAGAAAAACAACTCTGAGGAAAAAGGGAAGTTCGACCTCCCATGTATCATAGCATGATATATATCTAGCATTATATAGAACTACTACAAAAAAATGGCATACCATCTGATACATCGTGGCCTCTGTACCATTGAATCAACATAATACAAAAGAGGGAAACTAATTCATTTCCCATCACTAGAAAAGTGTATTATGGTCATCACTAACAATGAGAGACACCTAACCTCCTATGCACCGAAAGAGGTGATACGTAGTTGTCCACCAGACAACTAAAAATAAATTGGGGATAGTACATCAACCCCAATATATCGTTGAGGGTAAATTATATGAATCTTGGTTGCAACACCTATTGGGGCATTTGGGAATTGGAGAAAATCCTCCCCTCTCCTAGATATCCCAGTGATAAAGTAAATATCCTCCTCAGTGGGATGGTACCACTGATTCGGACCCACACGAAAAACCTATCGATGGATATCCCATTGATGGATCAAATGCACCAAAAACCCGAAGTGCGCCTTAAGGGGTGTATCCTCCTCATAGTACTTAAGGAGGTCTACATTCCTCAAGAGAACATGAGTCGTTGTAGTAATAGGGAGAGGGTACAAATCCCTCTCCCTCTCCCTCACCTCCCTTTCCCGTACAACATTGTATAGGTCCACCCTATACTCCTGATGCTACTGTTTCTCTCTCCACTCACGTCTCTGCATGATGAACATATGAAATGCATTAGCTTCACTCATACATAAAACATAAAAAAAATCTACTAAATGAGAAATTTATTTATAAATACAAAAAAATAACTTCCTTCAAAAAATAAATAAATGTCATAATTGGTGCGCCTGAAAAACAGTCAAGCATTGCCCGCGATGCGTACATAACTTGTGAGCACCGCCCATAGTGTGACAGTGAAAACTAATGCACTATATAAAATTTGTTATAGTATCTAGTGTGGTGCATTGTATAACCCTACCACACTAGTGTGGTTAGGTAAACCCATGCCTTAGTGTGTTATGGTTATCTTCCACACCTCTTAAAATAAAAAAAAATTAAAATCCTAATGCACTGTAAAAAAAAAAAAAAAATTAGTTAAGAAAGTGTGTATACGTTCCTTATATGCCCTAGTGTGTTTAATTAATGAAGACACACCGCCCACCAATTTTTTAATATTGACACACCAACCCATTGGTGCGTTGTGACTACCCTACACACCGCTTAAAATAAAAATAAAAATTAAAATCCTAATGCACGTAAAACATTTTTAAAAAAAATAGTTAAGGTGTTGCGTACATGTTCCTTAAATGCATTGATGCGTTTCAGTAATGTCGACGCACCACCCCACCAATTTTTTTAAATTGATGAGTACGAAAATTTGCAATTTTTGATCTAATTATTTTGGGCGGTGCATTCAAGTCGTTTGGATCACACTACGAATGGTGCACACAGAGAATTAATAGGGCGCAATGTGACAAAATGTTAATTTTTTAACCAGTTCATTTGTAAACATGAACGCACCAATGCATACACTTGCTAATGAACCGCACAAAATAATATATCTGATTCGCATTGTGCGTCATGTACTATAACATATCGATGCATTAGAGGTACTTAGACACACCACCCAATAGCTAAATAATTTTACGTGGTGCATCGATAAACGGACGCGTTAGTGCATTCCACTTAACCTACACACCACCCAGGAACTTAACATTATGTTGCGGTGCGCCCTATAGATATACAGGGGGAACCAACCACGATGTGAGTCGAACATCTCAAATGCAAGAGGCATATTTTTTTTTTTAAATAGTGAAAAATTAACTCAATTTTAAATTTTAATCCACCAAAAACTTAATTTTTAAAGAAACAAAGATATTACGTGAACATTTCATCATTGGGGAGGCATGGTTGGCACATAGTCAAAAAAAACAAATTTTCCCACCGTTTGGCAAAATTCTAAAGCCACGCACACAACAACAAATGGAAGGAAGGAAAGCAAGGGAAGCACCAATGACATGGCACTTCAGAGATGAAAAAGTGGCACTAGTGCTTTTAAGCTCTATAACACTGAAAATAGAAAAAATGAATTTTACAGCCAATAATTTTTTTTATTAAACCATGTTCTGGTTCGCTCAATGACTAAAGGCTCCAATGTTACAATATTTACGTAGCGTACTGGATAATATTCTTACAAATAACCCAAACATAGTGCACACTCTGCATTCAGTTACTATCTAGCACACCGTCATATATATTGTCTGACACACCAGTGCGTCCCATGTTACATAGGGAACCAATTATTTTTAAAAACAATAACTCTAATACGGTGCTCCCTTTGGAGCAATGGTGCCCCCCAGTGCGTAAGTATACTACAGAGTGAAACAACATATATTTTTTTGAAATAATGCTACAATGGTGAGTGAATATTTTTATTTAGCCATGTTATGGTGCGCTCTAGTATTAGTGGCACCAATGCATCTTGTTTTAACAAGCACACAGGATGGCATTTTTTTTAAATAACCCTATCACGATGCGTCTATTGACTCAATTGCCCGATGCGTTGGTGTGTTATAGATGCACAGAGGTAATGTATTTTCAATATACACACCAAGTTTCTTCCTTAAAAGTTATGAAAAAAATTATTTTCCAGTAATATAGATTATAATTTTGCTAGACTGAGCACGTTGTAGACTCAAGGATTTGATGAACTCCCGATTATATTATAAATGAGAAATGATTATAGTGTAGGATTTTGAGAGACGATTATGATCATTGACAACAAGATCAAGGTTATGATCATTGACATCGAGATCATGCATGTTATGATTATTGACGAAGAGATCATGTAGTTTATGATCATTGACGACGATATCACACATGTTATTATCATTGACAATCATACAAGTTGGTTATGATCATTGACAGTGAGATCAAACAAGGTTATAATCATTGACGATCATGATGGCAATATGGGAAGGATAATCAAGATGGTAGTAGGTGCCCATGGAGAAAGATTCCCATTGTGGACATGATGTTCATAAGAACTCAAATTTTCATCATAATCACACACAATTGTGAATTACCAACTAATATAGATTATAATTTTTCTAGGCAACCCGTTAGTTGGGAGTTCACCAAATACTTGAGTCTACAACATGTTTCAAATGATTATAGATTAGAATTTAGAGAGAATACCCATACTTTAGACTCAAATCTTTACAGTTTAAATGCCTATACTTTAGACTCAAGTATTTATAGCTGAAATGCCTATACTTTAGACTCAATTCTTTACAGCCGGAATGAAAACATAAAAATTCACAGAAACCCCCAGGAAACAAATACATTTCCCTCTCCCTCGCCTCTCAATATCATACATCATTGTACAGGTCAAACCTTTTCTCCTTCTATTGTTTTTTCTCTCTCGGATGATCTCTCTGGATGATTAAGAATATGGCCGGTAATTTTTTTAATTTAACTCTTTTACGGTGCGTTAAATAACTAGTTGCATCTGTGCGTCATTATTTACGTAACACATTGGAGTATCTTTTTTCGAAAACCTTTCCACGGTGTGCCATTGTTTGGGAGAAACCATCTACACTAATGTATTTGTTTAAGTAGAACACCATCATATAAAAAAATTTAAAATAATATTGCCACAGTGCATAATTTTTTAGAGCAAATGTGTGCCTCAGTGCGCCATTATTTTTGTGCTACACCAGAGTACTTTTTTTGTTTGAAATAACCCTGCTATGGTGTGTTACTTTTGTGGGAACCAGTGTGTCAATTGTATAAAACGCATCGGTGCGTTACATATTTATAAATGCACCATACAAAAACATCCACTAAAACCTTTTCTCGCTCACCTCTGCTAGTATCCTTCGCTATAAACATATTTTTAGGTTATTTTAATAGGGGCGTCCACAAAAACCTTCGTTAGAGAGTCTTTTCCTTGTAGTAAGAGAATCGAGCGATAATAAGGGTAATCCCAATTTTCCATGGTCATGATTATGAAATAGAAAAAGAACCGAGTGATGATAAGGGTACTCACAATTTTCCATGGTCATGGTTATGAAAAGTAGAACCACGCTAGAAAAGAGGCTGTTTATTTTTCTACCTCTACTCAAAACTCATATTAGCTAGGGAAAACCTTAAGTATCATAAGACTTATTATACCCACCTCCAATAGTTAAAGCAAAGCCTTAAACAATCTATATTATATTACCTTAAGTATCATAAGACTTATTATACCCACCTCCAATAGTTAAAGCAAAGCCTTAAACAATGTATATTATATTACAAGCACTTTTCAGTTCAACCTATTTTACTTTAATTTAATTTTTATGTGTGTAAAATATTTTTAATCTTTTTCCATGCTTGTTTTATATATTTTGTATTAAATCAATTTTTTTGGTATTTTTTTTTTTTCAAATTTTAAGAATTAAATATATCTATGGGGTAGTTGGATTTGATTTTTAAAAAATTATGTGTTTAAAACATATTTGTGAAAAAAAAAATTAATTAAAAAAATATATCATTCAACTACATGATTTTGAAAGTCAAGGAGAAATAATATGGCTATTGTATTTTAAATGCAATAAGCATTAAGCCTCTCTCTAATGATTGTGTACATTGATTTTTGTATGTTTCGGTTATAAATGTATAATGGTTCCAAGAGTCGAAGTCATCAGAAGATATGTAAGTAGAGTACAGATGCACTTGAGGTAAAACTAAAGTCAATTTTTTCAAAGTTGAACTTCTATTATATTACGTTTTTGTTTGTGTAATTTGTAATAGATTGGAAAACTAAAGATTCTAGCTTTCACTGATCTTCAATATCGCATACAAATATCATAGAGGATAGATGCGCTTGACTTAAAATAGCATTAAGCCTCTCTCTAATGATTGCGTACATTGATTTTTGTATGTTTCGGTTATAAATGTATAATGATTCCAAGAGTCGAAGTCATCAGAAGATATGTAAGTAGAGTACAGATGCACTTGAGGTAAAACTAAAGTCAATTTTTTCAAAGTTGAACTTCAATTATATTACGTTTTTGTTTGTGTAATTTGTAATGGATTGGAAAACTAAAGATTCTAGCTTTCACTGATCTTCAATATCGCATACAAATATCATAGAGGATAGATGCGCTTGACTTAAAACTTAAATCAATTTTTTCTGGAGCCAAACTTCAATTTTGTTATGTTTTTATTTGTGTAATTCTCAATGGATTGGAAAATTATAGGTTTTAGCCACCATTGATCGTCAATATTATAAAAAAATAGTCATAATAATTCATATGGTTGATGGTACATCGGTGAAGTGTGGTGAGCAATTCAGTGTAATGGTGATCAATGAGCTTTATCAACAATACTTTATCAACTCCTTTGCTTTAACTGAATGAATACAAAAATTGTATATCGAAAATAAAACAAAATTTTAAAATCATAAGAGGTAGAAGAGGATATTAATTGGAGTTTCCCTTCACAAATTGAAATAGAAATATTAGGATCAATTCGATTGGTATTGTTAGATTGTTATTGTTAGATTATATTAAAGGGAAATGCTAAGTTCAATTAAATGTAAAGAATATATTTTAATCTTCCTTTTATTAAACAAGTGTTTTATGGCAGCGTAGTCTTTGTCAAGTGGGAAATTTGAACAATGAAACTTAAGATTGAATAGTCTTTGTAAAAAGATAATTAATATAATAAAGAAAAATAGCATTATTGTCTATGCAAAGAGGACAATGATAAGAATAAATTAAAAATAGTTAGCATAAAAATTGGTAAAAATAAGGAAAAAAAACCAAATTTTTCAATGTGGATTAAAACTTAGTAAAATGCATATGCCTAACAAAATGTTTTTTTAAGTATATTAAAAATAAAAGTTAAATATGCATCTTCTCATAGACATATAATCGGCACATATTTATAGCTTCCACACCTCCAGACAGGTATCACACAATGAACACTTAGTAAATAAAATGCATCTTCAACACAGACATATAGTTAGCACACATATAGTTTTTGCACCTAAGCACATGTATATCCCTACACAACCAACACTTAGTAAATAAAATACATAAAAAAAGATGTAGTTATTTTTGTAAGTGATTAAAATGGGGGTAAATGCTATCAATAATAGAATTATATGTTAAGATTTTAAGATTATATTAATAAAAATATTACTCATATACACAACTATGTAAATTTTTCTTTTTCTTTCTAGTGAATGTAATTTCTAGTAGGGAGAGCATTTTAGTAAGTATTCTTACAATTTATTGCTTTCACACTATATCTACTACATGGGTCTCATTTAATAGAAATGAATTCAATACATAGAAACCTACCTATCTACTTAAGGGATCAGGGTAGGACCCTAACATTTTCCATGAGTAATTTTTGAGATCCTTGGAGGAGAACCTTGAAACACCTTGTCATAACAACTACTTTCTTGCTCACTGTAAATAAACACCTTGTCATAACAACTACTTTCTTACTCACTCTAAGTACATCCTTCACATTGACATGCTTATATTTTCCTTGAATTGAATTAGGATGATGCATACATAAGGCATGTTCATCATTTTCCTTCTTCATTTTATAATTGTAAAAACTTTATCTCCCACCCTCAACTCTATCCTTTGGAATGTCAAGCTCGTTTTTGGTAATCCACTTTTGATTAAATTAAGACATACCAGTAATAGATTTTTACTCTCTCCCCTTGTGAATCACCTTGAGGAGCCCTTCTTAGTTGCCATACTAGTTTACCACCTTTCATCATCCATATCTCCAAAATTTTGATGTTAGAATTCTTCACAAAGGAGCCTTTCTTAGTTGCCATGCTAACTTACCACCTTTCATGATCCATATCTCCTAAATTTTGATGTTAGAATTCTTCACAAAGCAGCCATTCTCAATTGTCATACTAACTTACCACCTTTCATTACCGATATCTCCTAAATTTCCATCTCAAAGTTCCTCACAAATAATCCTTCTTCAAAATGTTGTGGAGACCATATCAGCAAAGTAGCTATAGTTTGCCTCCAAAATATGAGGATAATCAAGAGGATTTGCCAAACACAATCCGTCGACTGAATGCAAACGTTCTGTTTTGAATAAGTCAACCCGGCTATAATTATTACTCAAACTCCTTTCAT
>JASDQU010585753.1:90368-103270 GCA_032191745.1 Picea mariana | reverse complement strand
GTACACCTTGGATCTCTATTGGTCTTCCTTCATCATCGATACAAATCACCTTCTTTGCAAAACAATCTACCAAAGCTCGATGAGCTGCTAACCAATCCATTCCAATGATTAGGTCATACGCCCCAAGAGCAGTGACGTATACCTTCAACCTGGTAGTGCACACTCCTAGGTCTACTATACAATTATCGACACTAGGTCCTATAGCTTGTTTTTCCCCCAAAGCCATCTCGACTTATTTAAAGTCATCGTGCTCGTAGGCTCCCAACCCACTCCTTTTTAATGCAGATGGTGAAATGAAACTATATGTCGCACCAGAATCAAACAAAATCTTAACGTTAACATGATTTAGTGTACCTGAGGATTCTACTACTGTGGATTGATGTTAGGCTTGGCGGTTGTTAACCGCTGCATAAATCTGGTGGTTGCTACCTGACCTCCCCATTGGTGCCTTTCCTTCTCTATGCACAAACCCTGATTGTAACTCTGGACAGTCCCGTTTGTAATGGGGTCCTTTGCATCTCCAACAGGCAATACGAGATTGAATCGGTACACTGTTAGGTGACTTCTTCCTAAATGAGTTCCTTCCCTTGGAACCCCTGCCCCTACTAGCTGTTCCTCGAGATGGTCGTGGGCCTGTTTGCACCGTTGGCGATGAACGAGATGCTGCACTAGCTGCCATTGAAATCCCTGTAGCTACTGTCCTTGACACGACTCTGTTACCGTAAGGTGGTGGCCTTGAGCCCCCTCACTTAGGAAATTTCCTCGAGGTCTTTCCTACGAATCCAGGACGATGTGGAAATGCCGATCTTGTACCCCTTGTTAAGTTCATGTGTTCTTCTACGTAACGTGCATTTTCTACCGCCTCTGCTACTGAAGACGGCTTCCACATCTGCACCATAGCTCTTATCTTCGGGTTCAATCCATAAATGAAGCTCTCTGGCTATCGCTGGTCATTTTCCATATACGAAATGTATTTGACCAGTTCCATAAACCTGATCTCATACTCTTCTACAGTTCTGTTTCCTTGTACTAAGGCATGAAATTCCCCCACCTATTGCTCCTCGTAGTATGCTGGTATATATTTCCTTCGGAACCTCTCCTCGAAAAGTTCCCAAGATACCGTGTCTAGGGTAAGGTGTAGTTGTCTTTCCAAGTTGCCCCACCATTTCAAGGCGTTATCTCTTAATTGGAAAATTGTGATCTTTACCTTCGAGTTGGACACATAGTCCCTTAAGGCAAAACACCTTGTCATGCCTTCCAACCATGCTTCCGCGCGTTCACTGGTTCGACCTCCGGCAAACTCCAGAAGTTTGATCTTCTGTAACTCTCACGTGATGTCTTCAGGTGGAAATTCTCCCCTTGAGTTCCTTGATGCTTCTGGATTAACCGTTCCATATGGTGGGGGTTCCACTTCAGTCCCTACTGGTTGGCGCCCCTTTAAAGTCTCGTTAATGGCTTCCAACGAGCGCAATATGAGGGCTAGTTTGGGTGATGGTGGTGGTGGTGTTGATGGTGTGGGTGGTTCCCGTGACGATGCTCCCCTGCCTTGACCCCTTCGAGTCCTAGCCATCTTGTATAACTTAACCTGCATCACCCCAAGTTGTCCGGGTGAGTTCAAGGGCGTTTCAAATTGGTGCTACTTAAACTTAGAAACAGAGTTAGGCGTAAGTTTTCTTTACTTTTCTATAAACAGACATTACTCCATCAAGGGAATTGGCTAGGTTTGGGTTAGGATTAAGCGTCTAAGCTTGGTTTCTTTATCCTTGAGAAAAGGATTATTGGGTCCCTTGCCCTGTGGCTACATTAGCCTTGTGCTTTACTCGTCACTTCCTAGTGCATATGCCACCTCCTTCCCGCTTGTTTCAACCTCAACATCATTAATTAACCTTAAGATAGATTAACCTTACTTTTATTAAAATGATTAATTTAAAAATCATATTACACTAATTCAACCTATTTAACCTTTCATTAATTTTAACTAATATGACCTTTATTTGTATATAAATTATCGATACTAAATTGTTCAATTTACTTTAAATTATTTTTAACACTATATATTATATATATAAAAAATATAATTGAGCGTATACCCCAGGGTTCGGGCATGCATGGGTTCCACGTGCTTGTCTGACTTTCATAAGCTCCCTCGTATCTAGCCCCCAATTTCTACATCTGTCAGCCTTTCAACTCTCTACGCGTCCTTCCTCTGTCCCACTTTCTCATCCGCTGGGACTTTCCTCGCATCAGTCCTTGTCCACCACAGATCTACCTCTATTCTGCTCAGAGGTTTTCCAGAATCTACCTTTCCATGGATTACATCCTCACCGTCGTTCTGAGCACTTCACTAGCGCTGGTTATTGCTATATATGCTCGAGTTTGTTTTGCAAAAAAACAGAGTATATTGATATGGCCACTGACAAGATCCAGGACCTGGAGTCCAGTCTCTTTGAGATATTGGGAATCAACCCCCTGTCTGTACATTTTGCGGAGCTCGCCCTCAGCTATGGTAAGAGGTACGATTCAGTCCGCCAGTCGTGCACAGTTTTAGTACCTTCGTGAAGAACGCGAGGTTATTTGAATCAAAAAATTGCATAAATCTTCCTTGCGCTATGGTAATGAATGGTGATTTCTTCTTTTGAACAATAGATTTGCTTGTAATTCCATCCCTGTATGGATTTTGGTATTATTTTTCTTTGAATTTATTTCATTTATATTTATAAATTTATTCCTCTGTGCATATGCATGTTGATGCAGACGAGGTCCAACCTATCACCCTGCAGGGTCTCTTCACCTGAACTCTTGCTCACAGGATCGATTCAATTCTCTCTGCTGAGCTGAAGCGGCTCTTTAGATTCCCAAGTGGAATCCCTGTCAAAACACGACCCAATCCACAGGTCATTTTCCTCTCTGCACGGTCTCTGTACATAACCGTGGTTGTCCCAGACTCTCTATCGGGGTTCGGGGTTTTCCACTTCTTGCTGTCGAGAGTCATAGTACTCTCAAATCCCCGATCACCGATGCGCTCTTTGACTAGGCCTTTTGGTCCATATGACCCTCTCCCATAAGACCGCAGCTCTATACCTCCTTGTCGGGATTTTAGGTTCTAATTTCCCGATGAGTCCTTTGCCCTTAGCTCCTCCTGGCTAGGCTCTGGTCCATGTGACCTATTCGTATATGACCGTAGTCATACTCTCCATTGGAGTTTTAGACTTTTTGATGTCGAGGTGCACATTCCCCTTGGATCCGTGATCCTCCGATCCCCGACGCGCCTTATCTTCATGTTAGCCTTCCCGGCTCTAGCTCCTGGCCAATGTGACCATCACCCGTGACCACCACCTTACCCCATCGGGGCTACGGGGTTTGTGATGCCTCAATGCATACACCCATGGGATTCCTGATCTCCCAAATCCCGACGCTTCGTTATGCTGACAGTTGTCCTCAACTACGCTGCTGTCCTTGACGCTCCATTACACTGACAGCTGGCCTCCACTACGCCACTGTTCTCCTCTGCTATGCTAATAGCTAACCCCACTGATCGGGGTTTTCACGGATCACGAATTCACAATGCATAAACCGCTTGTCACTGGAATCCTCGATTCTCCGATGAACAAAACTCCGACGGCGCCCGATCCTTTGCCACCTGTCCATGCAGATGGACGGTCCTGATTGACTCTCGGGGTTTTAGGACTTACGATGTCCTGAATTCCTTTTCCTCAGGAACTCTGTTTTTCTGATGGCCAATATGCCGACTTGCTCTGGATCTCCGACATCTGTATCGTGTGAATGGACGGCTTTGATCTTGTCGACGTTTCGAGACCTGCAAGTCCCGATGCTTGGTGCCTCGTATCTCCAATACGAACGATCGTGTGACACGTGCCCCTCCTCAGATGGACGACTCAGATTGACTCTCGGGATTTTGAGACTTTCAAGGTCCTGGTTCTCATGACCTCGAGAACTCTGATTTTTCGATGGCCAATATCCCGACTCTCACGCGATCTCCGCCATGTGTCCCCAGCCAATTGGACAGTCCAGATCCCGTCGAGATTTCTCCCCTGCTGTTCACGAAAGCTGAACCTCCATGCAACTCTTGCAGATCTGACGACTGTCGATGATCTGATCCAAGATCTGACGGCTCCGACAAATCCTCTTCATGCGCTCCTCCTCCAGAGGATAATCTCCGTGCAACTCTTCCCGATCCAACGGATTACAGGATTTCTATGTGAGATCCGACGGCTGTCGGTCTCCTTCTTCTATAGGCTCCTCCTGAGCTCCTGCTAGACGTAGATGCCTCAATGGTCTATATCTTCTTTCCCTACCTGATCCGACGGCTCTGATCCTATCGGGAAATCGCGTATCAAGATTCCTTAACGCAACGGTTCTACACCCTTGAAATTCGCGATGGGTAAAATCCCGATACCTCCCCAGAATGTTGACGCGTGTCCCTGCCGGGATCAACGGCTGGGATCCGTTCTCAAGATTTCAAGAACCACATGGTCTCGATTCTCTGTCTTAACAAAACCCCGATGACTCTGATATCCCGATGACTCTTCTGGGACTCCTCCTCTGCACACTAGGACTTAAACCCTGCGCAACTACTCGAGATCTAACGACTGACGAGATTTCTCCCGAGGTCTGACGGCTCAGATATGTTCTCCCGTGTAATGGATAGCTCTCCTTTGAGGTAATCGATTAGTTGCATAAAACATTACATAGTGTTAAAATTGCTTTCTTGGCAAGGTTAAAATTTGCATGGGTCTATAGTTCCTGAGATTCTTCATTATTTAAAATTTCACCGAGGCTAGTACAGGTAACTAGTTCACACTATTCCTGCGTGATACAAATCTTCTAAATTTCCTTTTTTCTGTTGTGCATTGGAAGTTCCTCATTTAGTTAAGTTCGAGATGAAGTAGGCCTTTTCAAGGTTTTGCAAATGTCCTTTTGCATTTTATTTAATATAATTCGTGTAGTTATTGGATCTTGCCAACTTCAAGCCTTAGACAAAAGTTTCCCTCGACATTTCCATCAATTTCAGGTGTCTGTCTTACCTGGAACTTCATTGAAAAATATTGCTCAAATAAAATTAATTTATCACTTCTGTTTTTTTGTGTGCTTAATAGCTTTATTCAGGCTGCTTTAAGGGTGGCCATTTTGTGGGAAGTGATCCTTCCAACTATCTAGTTTTCTTCCACTCTTTTAAAGGCGTTCCTTTGAATATCTAGACTAAAACTGTAGTGACCATACGTGATCCAGTTAAAGGGTATTGCCTAAAGTGGTTACTTGTGATATATCTATGAGATCATTTACTTGGATAACTTAGGGGTACTACCTGAGTATATTTTTGGATACTGTATCAGTCATACTGGGTCAGACTGAACGTTTTTGTTTGTCGTTGAAGCGTGGCTGGAGTTAACACTCGGTTTTTGGCCCTTAGGCCCAGATTTCGAACTAAGATGCTCTGATACCATATGTAACAACCTAATAATTCTAAACATCATTAAGTTTCCTAAGCAATTTATTTCATAAACTGAAACAAAACTTCATAGCATGATATTGATTTTTATAACATCAACTTCAGTAACTTAGGTTTATCAATAACTACTAAATTCATGGCAGAATGAAATAAATACATAACTTAACAAGTACCTAGCTCTGATGCTAATTTCTGTTGCCTCTTTGCCTTGCTGTTGCCTTCCTGCTACCTGATATACAGATCAACCCTGCCACAAACAAGAAAATAACTGCCCAAAACCACTGTCCTCCCTGCCAACTAGGAAAACTACCTAGCTCCAGGATATCTATGGATATCCTGGCCCCCGTGCCCAAAACCTCCAGCAACTCGGTGCCTCTACTGATCCAAGGTCACAACCAGAAACTCTCTGCTCATAGCAAATCCAGCAGCCCTCCCCATTCCCCCTCCGTCGAATGATGCCCTCCACGTAAACCTCCTTCCTTCCTTATTCCTCCTTCACCGACTCCTCATTACTCCCTTACCTGCCCCTCCGTCCTCCGTCCTTCGTTCTCCCTTAATGTTTTATCTTCTCGGGATTCATAGGCCATCCCTCTCTGCATACGCAACCATTTTATAACATTTTTCATTGATCTTTTAAATTTATTTCTCAGGTCATTAAATGTGATCTGTAGTTAAACTGTTACTTAGTTAACCACAATTATTTTCTTTAATTAATTTTTACTTTATAATCTTTAAATATTTATTCATCTAGGGTCGTTACATGTTTCAACACAATATTGTAGGGGGTGATATGAAATGGTATATTGAGCTCGACAATTCAAATGTTTATTAATTTAACGACCTGGAAATGGTTTTCTTAAACCATTTTCAGATACTGGTGAGATACAATGTTGACAGGGAGTTTTTTTACAACTTCAAGTAGACGAAGGTCGTCCATATCTCCGATCATATCTAAGAATAGCATCGCCGGAAAATATTGATCAAAGTAAAGGTCCCTCTTGCATTTTTTATCGAGTGGTTCCTGAAGTCCTTGAGTCCTTGTGTTTCTAAAGACGTCCTAACTTACAGAGTGTTCTCTAAGGAAGAGGCTAGTATGAGATCCCAACAACTAGAATTGATTTATTCTCAGTCCGGTATGTTGTACAAGATTCTTCTAGATGCACCATGGTCAATTTTTGACAAAACCAAACCAAAGTCCAGGCCTCATGCTGATGGTATAGTAGGCTCAACACAAAGTAAGCCCACAAATAATTTGTCTAACCAATTGCAATAGTTATGGCTCCAAAAAACTATGGCCAGCTAGACTCCTATTTCGGTTGCCCCCATAACCCAAATGTTGGAAGTACATAGTGTGTAGATGACAAATCCCAAAGGTAACCAACAACCCGAGGGAAAAATAAAGACCAAGGGAAAGAAGGGTAAGGGGGATAAAAAGGCTACTAACAATGTCAGTGACGGTAAAAAAGAGAAGAGAAAGGTTAAATTTTCGTGTAAGATTTTCATGGATGATCACTTGAATCACTAATGACCTCATCTTGAGGAAGCCCAAAAGATTTTGGAACAACATAATCCTACTGTGTTAACTAACCCTTTCCTTCAAGGGTAAAATAAGGCACAATATTCCTCATCCACAAACGTGCCTAGGGTAAATCATATCACCCCCATGTTTAATGCTAATAATGGAGCCACAAATGTATACATGATGAGATTAGATGCTCATCTTCAGACTAGGGCTTATGATTACAAAATTCTTGAATTTGCTGAGAAGGGAAAAGAAGCTTCCAACCCATCGTCTCCTCTTCATATTGAAAAGACTATGGGAGAAACAATTATTCTCATCCCTAAAGGTGTGTTTAAGAAAGCTTCTCATAATATGAATGCAAGGTCTTCTCAAAAATACTCTGTCATTGAGGATCTAGTGCAAACCGCTTGTGTGATGTCTACCCTGTAATTTCTCTAGAGTTTTCCCTTACAAAGAAAAGTGTTACTGTCTGCTATGGGTGATACTGAGCCAACTAACTCGTGAACTATAATTTTTGACCCTTTCTATCACAAACCATGTTTTCCTTACCACGCCTCCTTCCATATAGTAGTGGTTTACACCATGAAATCGTTGACTATTGGTCAACTCGAGTTATGTCATTTGTATGTTGGAAGGCTATTGGTCAACCTAGGCTATCTTCATCTCCTATGTTGTTAATTGTGTTTGATGAGTGTTCCTTTTTACCACATGGAATAATCCCCTCCTTCCCCATGCAATTGGAGGTAAAAATTGTGTGTGTCAAGGTCGAAGTGGTCTATGCACCTCTTGATTACAACCTTCTGTTAGCACGAAGTTGGACCTATGCAATGACAATGGTTGTATCCTCCATTTTTCGTGTACTCTGTTTTCCTCATGAAGGTAGGATAGTAATTGTTGATCAATTATCCTTCTCCCATCCTAATCCTTCATTGGGGGAATCCACACTCCCAATTATTGATAACTTGCAACAAGGTACCGTCAACTTAGGTGTTGGATTGTTTCCATCTTTGATGGGAAATTTTGATTTTCTTCCACCTTTGAATGATGTCAATTTTATTTCGGTTGTCCTTGATCATCCTAAGGCTGCAATATTTTAAGTAGCTTCTTTTCGAACAACTTATTTTAATGATTCATGGAATTTACCTTCCCATTGGCTTCGATGGAAGGGTTAGGGAATCCTAGCATGGCTATGCTCCTATTTGTAGTTGGGGTTGCATACAATATTGTTCAAAAAACCTCGGCCAACTTTGATCTGGCTCCCCCTCAAGAGCTAGATCATATTCTCGATCCTATTTGGGGTCAATAATGTCTTACTTATCATGATCCTTTGGACTTGGTATTTCCCTCCTACGAGGAGATTTTAGAGGAAGTGACTAGGTCGGATAGAACTTGGGATGATCTTCACCACAGATCTAAATTTTTACTCGAGCTTAGGAGAGTGGAAGAAGGAGAGTTTACCATGACCATGAATGGATATGTCACTTGTCATGTTAATCCTTTGGCTACACACAAAATCTATGCTAAGGGAAATATGGAGAGAATAGATGAGATGATTCCAATTGACATATCTAAAACCCCCGACGTTGTTGAAAATGTCTTCATCAGAGCATATTGTTCCCCTAAGGAGATTTAGATGTACAGTGAATTATTTAAAGAGTTTCATGACATTTATATCTAGTCTTATGAGAAAAATCCAGGCATTAACCCTCGTATAGTCGGACATGAGATTATGACTTGACCTGATGAATTGGTTGACTTTGAAGGCATGTGTTACCTGAGCCCAAAAATTAGTGTGAATTAGTGTTACATGAGTGTGAATTCTTGTAAATAGTGTATATTTTTAGGTATACATTTTAATATCTTTTTGTTTTATGGACGTGTACTTTATTGTGTTTATGCATTATGAAAGATGTCAAGTGAATCATAGGTTTATGTTGGGTTCACAAACGGTGCTAGCTGACACACTCAAATGCTTGCTTTTGTATCCTGGGTGATTTTCACACCTAGTGGTCAGTTGGTATCTTCTGGAGGTGTTTTTCTAGGAGAAGAAACTAATAACATTGATGACTACAATCGTGTAATAGAATTACTATGTTATGCACTGTCACATGGTATTTCTCACCTCCAGGTTCATCTAGATGCTCAACTGGTAGTGTCACAGTTAAATGGAGTGTACCACATCCATGATCCCACCCTTGACCGATGATTCCTTAGGGTACGCCTTCTAGAACATTATTTTGATTATATCACATATATTCATGTTCATAGGAGATCTAATCAATTAACTAATGCAATGGAAAATCATGTTTTAGATTGACATCTTCCACACACATAAATACAAAAGCAAACACATACATGCACATGTAAATATATTTGTACAAAAGATATTTACTTCATAAGGGATATATATATATATATATATATATATATATATATGTCCAAAATAATGTCACAGTAGAAAACGTAGGCCATAAAGCCTCAAAAGTGTCCAATATACACCGTCAAGCTTAAGCCCTCAATACATATGGGACATACAAAACTAGGTTCCCTCGGAACACATAATATCTAAAACTAATCTAATATCTAGGCCTATTTCCCCTAGTATAATAGACTATGGTGTTGGATAGACACTGGAATAACTAGACCCATGCCCTGGGTACTCCCACTACATGAGTCTTCATGGATGGCGTTAGATAGTCAATGTCTTCCATGGACACCCTATGGGTGAGGGTTGTCATGTTCCTCTCTACTCACCTCAGGACTCTCTCAACCTTTACTGATGATGGACCTGCCTCTGTTACGGCTCCTCCTGGTTGGATCTATTTTCATGGATGACGTTGATTCCAAAGGAAGTCTTTTGGCCTCACTAGCCCCACATCTGTACAGAACAGGTTTTAGGTTAGTACTGTGCCTTTACCAAAAGCATGCTTTTTTTTCTTTTGTAAAACTGAAAAAATTAAAAGATAAAAATTCAAAAATGAAAGTAAGTACCTATATTGTTGTGTGTTGCACTAGGGGGCATAGGCATGTCTCAGTCCCTCAAGAAAATAATACCCACATATGGGTATTCCTTGATGGCTGGAATCTGGCATTTCCACCCCTCGAAGAACTTGTCCTCATAAGCCTCGCATACTCCTACTCCTCCCTAGTGTGACATCAAAGAAACCCATCTGCACAGTGCTGGAAAGGAGGCTACGTGTCCCTGCACATCCTCCCTTGGGCTCATCCCAGGAACTCTTTCGAAGAAGAATGCACATAGCATTGTCCCGAATCTAAAGTTTCTCCTCTATCTCAACCTGCACTCTGTTAGCTTAATTTTCATATAATTGAGCATAGTGGTGCTCGAATCAAATATAGCTGGTTTTAGACACTGCACTGCACAATGCATTTGGGCTCAAGAAGCCTGGTGTAGAACAACATATATAATTATTCACCAAATTATGTATAGTACTACTGTCAAACTCAGATTTTCGATCTTTTTTATAGGAAATTGAGACCCCACCTTCTTTGTGTCGCCCTCACAATAAATATCAATGTAGTGGGATATACTATATGGTTTGGGAGGGAATGTATCCAATTTTACCGATTCACCCCTCCTAGAGAGACTGGTCAAGAAAGAAAGGTCTTCAATGGTTAGTTATAGTGATTGGCATTCTATCATAAAGGCCTCTACATCTGGATTCCAATACTCTACCATATGGTTTAGAAGTCGTGGTTGATCTCTCATACGGGGAAAACAAAATAATTTCCATAATCCACATTGTTTCAATGTTTCCATTGCCCCCGAGTTGTCCTCTACCATTTGGTCAACCTCTTCATGTTCTCTTTCCCTCCAATGCACATACATCTTAAGTCATGTCACATTTTGGGAGTTAGTGCTTCTATTTTTCCAATTTTTTGAGCATGTACACGCCCTTTTTTGGAATCAATCACGTATGTATGCATGTTGAGAGTGTCTCATCCTACGTACATACATGCGTTGATTGTGAAAAGCACGTGTACACGCACAATCGAGCTAATTTTTTTGGAATGCACAACCCCCAAAACCATCTAAAACTTGAAATGGATGAATGAAATTGCAAGTGAAAGTAAATATTACTTACTTGGCCCAAGAATGAGTCATTTCCGTCCATCGATTGTCTCCAAATGTCGAGTTGAAGGAAGAGGGTTTTAGATGTTTTTGGAAATTTTCAAAGTGCAATGGTAAAAATGAACCCTTTTACTTCTATTTATAGATGTTTTCACTTGGTTTGACACTGAATTCTTCTATTTTTGTCACTCAATGGATGTTTTGTTCTTCTTGGTGATATTTTGGTCCTTTAAATTTCTTGTTCCTTTGAATTTGGTAATTTTTGATGATTGGGTACTACTTTTACAATCTTGTGACAAAGTTCGGATTTCTCCAATTGCACTTAAGATAGGTTCTCTCTTCCATGCATTTTGCATTCTATTGATGATTTCCACTTTTCCATAGGGTCGTCCCCATCGAAGTGCAACACAAAAAATTCTATGTTGCTTTAGAAGTGTCATAATTAGGTGGTACATCCTTTCCCTCCATGGATGTCGTAGGTAGATCCTTGTATTGCATTTTGGCATCCCTGTTGTGAGTTTCCTATAGGCTTGAGATTCCCTTTTAGCCCCATCATGACTCAATTTTACGCCTCATTTCCCTTCTTAAATGATTTTTCTAGCTTAAACCGCTAGGACTCCCCTAGAGCATGGTTTGTTTCCTTTCAAGCTCATTTAAATTATGAAAGTGACATCTAGCGAGAGATTATTTATCATTTTCGGGCTCTCTTAGATTATGTATGAAAAGGATCCCCCTTGGATTTCTTTATCTCTTTTTTGGTCTTTGGAGATTATTTACAAAAATTGACAACTTGGAGTTTTCTTTAAGCTCTTTTTAGACTCCCTAAACAAGAAAATATCATCGAGTGACTTTGTTTCTTTTACACTCGTTAATTGGTCTAGAAGGAATATCTATTTGGAATAAGTTTGACCCTTTTTTTTTGTCTAATAGATCACCTAGGAAAAAGGTAGGCCTCGAGAGACATGTCTCGCCGGGAGAGTTCTCCTAAGTTATGTTTTATAATTTTTGGGGGTCAGGGGACTAAATTACGAAAAAGGACAAGTGAGTCCATAGTTAATACTTTTTCAAACTCCCTAAAATTGAAAATATATTCAAGTGATCTTGTCTCTGTCACACTGATTAAAATGGTTTTGAGGAGACGTTCTTTCGGTATAAGTTTAACCCTTTTTCAGACCAATTGGACTATATACAAAAAATGAATACTCTGGCCCTAGTGACCAGAAGAGTTCTCCTTGGTGTGATTTTATTATTTTTTGGGCCCTGGAGACTAAAATTACGAAAAACATCACTTTGGAGTCTTCTTTTAGTTTTTTCAAACTCTCTAAACATGAAAAATCATTGAGTTTACCTTCTCTGGGCTCGTAAATATTTACATGGAAGGAGTCTCATTCTGTCATTCCATAATCACATCGCATGTCTCATCCTTGCATCTTTGGAATAATTCTAGATTCATTTTTCTATTACTAAACCTTTAGAGAATTCCTTATATGTAATTGTTATAGTATTTTTTCCTTTGGGATTAACACCTTGACCCATGGAGGAATTTTCCCAAGTGTCTTATCTTGCACATGTCTTGTTGCAATGAGCATCAGTATGTTGCATGCACTTAGAAACAATTTTCTTGCCGTCGACACTCATTCCTCGATTGTAACGTAGCATAATTTTTTTTTTCAAGATCGTTAAATATGTGAAAAATACAAAAAAAATCAAAAATTCCAAAAAGAGGGGACATGGAAACATTCTCTTTTGTTGGCATCACTCTAGTCACCCTTGGAAAAAGCACATCCTTCCATTTGTTTTGCAAGTATTGGGATCTAGTA
>JASDQU010585753.1:36705-48636 GCA_032191745.1 Picea mariana | reverse complement strand
AAGGTTAACAACAATTGCCCTAGGGAAATATTTCGTAAGAAACCCTTGTATGAATAATTGGTAAGCTGGGAATTGTCTATCTAAAAAGGCGTGTCAATTAAGAGTGATCAAATGACTTCCTTATACCTGGCCCAACATTTGAAGAACACAAAGAAAGTTTTAGTCCATTTCTTGAAAATGTTTAATTTGGTTTATTATTAACAAAAGACTCAGTCAAGCTTCAAATTTGGATTATCAAACGTATATCTGGAAATAGTATTATATTTGTATGGATAGAACTAGTATACAAATTTGTTGTAAATAAGAATCTCTTAAAATAGGAAATGAAGGTCATTGTTGTTAGAAAAAGTATGTTAAGGACTTGAACATGAGTAGAAGAAGGAATCAACACAAAATATGCCAAAAGAAATATTTCACTAGAAACACCCTTGACAATATAAACATAGTAAAACTTCATGTGATGGAGGAAAGCATAACATAATTAAGCCTTGGGCTGTGTTGGTATGGTATTTTGAACGTTATAAAACTAACATAATTGATAATGAAATGGTGAACAAAATTATTCACGGTCTGAAGTGAACCATACCTCAATCAGAACTTTGATCATTTAATCAAAATACCATAGTTTATTTGGGGCAAACCTAAAGTTACAAGAAGAAATAAATTAACGAGATTAGTTACCACAAATAGATGTGCTAATAAAACAAAGAATTTAATATGTATATTATGCCTCTATTTCTACATTAAGAGTAATTTTTATGTTCACTTGGATTTTTCATGTTTTGAAGGACGTTCCTACCTTCCCAAACAACAATATGAGCAAAATGGACTCAAAACTATCAATAGGTTGCTTATAATTGGATGCCACCTGGTATATCTATCTCATCTTCTCAATCCCTTTGTCTCTCAATTTCCTGACAGAAACATTGAGTACATCTATTCAAGTAATTTTTAGCTTCTCCACTCAGCCAAAGATATCTCCATTTTCTGAAGACATCTATTAACTTTTACAGGTGGCATGGCAGAATCTAGACAATAGAAAAAATATCTTTGGTGAGAACATTGGACCAGGAGATAAAATCTCTAGTGTAAATATTCATACTGGATTTTATTAAAAGAAACTGAAAATGGCCACAACATCTATTCTTGCAAGTGGATTCTTATCAAAAGTCCACACATCCTGCACAAAACGATTATCTAAGGGATGAAATGGTTGAGTGTTTTTATCAGTTTCCCATCTACCAAAACGTTTTGGGAATGCTTTCAGGATGAGTTTAACATTTTGTGTGGCCCCACTTTCATGGAAAATCAATCTTTTCCAAACCCACAATGAGCTTAACTTTATTCACAAGGCTCAATGCTTGCCTTCTTGGATGAAGTGTCCATGAATGGTGACACAGTCATAGGAAAAAATTTCATTGTTAAAATTTAATGAATCACTTAAAAGTATATGAGCAAGAATTTTTCTTTGAGAATAAGTGAATTCAAATATGTGAATATAACTACACTTGCTTCAAATCAATCATCAACTTTCCACAAATCTTAGCATTTAAAACTAATGAGTGATTTTCTATGCAATGACATAAGGGATCAACATTATATTTTGAGGAGAATATTGCATTCAACATAAAATTTTGAATTTAACGATTGAGACATATAGCACTATGAACTCATGCACAAAACAATTATGCTTTTATTGCTTCATTGCATTTTAATCCTCTCATAATTAATCAATGAATGCTTCAATTCATGTTTCATCCATGAATTTAGATAAGTATGAAATCTCCCTTGTTGCATAATAATTTGAAAACTATTTTTTCTTGTGTGTGCAGTGGCTTTATTTGGCTTTTTGGGGTCATTCTCATAGTTTGTGGAAGAAACTAGTTTAAATGAGTTGAAAAAAATGATTATTTCCTCCACAGAAAATCAACTTACCTCTTTTACCTTTGGTCTCATAAAACAACACAATGTGGAACGTAATTCATATTTGCTAGCATAAAAAAGTACATTGAAATCATTCTTCAAGCACAAACATGTGGCTAAAAATTACCATGGATGAGAGAGCAATCTTCGATTCAAAAACAATAGTTGAGCATGCTAAAATTTGAATTTTTACACAAGAACGTGAGGGCTAAAAATGTAATTTGTAAGTGTTATTGTGATGAAAATCTTATTTTTTCTCACAAGGGCTGAAAATGCAAATTCCAATCTTGAGCATGAGAACTGAAAATCCATGTCAAGAAAACCTTAAAAGAGACATGAAAATTTAATTTAGAAACAAGCCCAAAAAAGAGCTAAAGATTCAAATTTAAACTTTATTTGTCATCACTCTTGGAATGGGTGACGAAATTGTCTTTTTATCCTTGCAAAGAGAAAGTGGAAAATTCAGATTTCAAGCAAGAACAAAAAATCAGTTTTGCCTAAAAATCCTCAAGCATGAAAATGGAGCAATGCATAGAATGCAAATATTCAAGTGCAATATTAATTTCAATATTCATTTCAACTTCATTGTGTAACCCCTGCTTAAATTTGAATTGAGTCCATAAAGTTATGTGCAATGGTTTTCTTTGGCATGGTTTGATCATGCTTGTTATGAATATGCAAAATATTTCTTTTAATTCTCAAGCTTGTAATTTACATTAAAATTTACCATTTAGCATGTTATGTGATTGATCTTGCAAATATTTCTTGCTTATAAGCATTTACATCAAATCACAAAAGTAGAATGCAATAGTGTTGTAACCCTACAAGCTCGAGCAAGCTTCTCCAAAGTAGGTATAAATAGGCCATGGAACAAGGACTCACATTTCAATTGGTCATATTTAGTGGTCTTCCAAACAAGGTTCAAGTTGAGCTCAACTTTCCAATGAGCTCTTTTTAACATGCATAAGATTATGATAAAGAGTCAAACAACTTCAAATATGAGGATTTTGATTATTATAAACATGTATGCATGACTTCAATAAGAAATTCCACCCTTCATGCAAGCATTATGAAAAACAAATTTTTATTTCAAAAAGAATGAACACTACAAAACCAAAATATGTATGAGAAAGTGATTTCAAAACTCAAAAGAGAGCTAAGAATGCAACTTTAAGATTCAAAAGGTAGGATGGAAATGCATGTTTCATGTGAGTGGATGGATATGCATGTTTTAAGATATGAAATAAATATATTTTTTTTTTGTCATGAGGGCTGAAAATGCTATCTCAATATTCAACATAAAAGTTGGAAATGCAAATTTCTAGTACTAGAAGAAGAAGATGTGACTTTGATTTCTAGGTATGCTCAAAAGTGGCCTGAAAATGAAATTTTAGAAAGCTAAAATCAGCTTGCTCAAACTCAACATAGAAAATTGAGAGTTTCAAACTTAAACAATCCAAGCGACAGTTGAAAGTTGCACTCTCAAACTTGCAAAAGTGGGTTGAAATTTGCATTTCCAGTTATCGATGGAGAGGTGAAAATTACATGTCAAAGTTTATAAAGGTTTTCATTTTATCTATAATTGACATAACTGAAATATCACTCCCAAGAAAGTAAGGGGGATATGGAAATTGAATGTCTAAATATGACGAAGATTAGTGGAAATGCATGTGCAATTCCAACCTCATTCCTCTTAAAATTTAAACACTAATATGGAAAATTTCAACTACAAGTTAACATAAGCATTGAAGCTTGTGTTATTGGTTTCTTGGCTCTCATAGTCTTGAAAATATGAAAATTTTAGCAAAGCATGAAGGGCATAAACATGGAAACAAAACATGTTAAGAAAATTTGTTGGCCATTCATCCTCATGCACCTGTTGTGATTCAACACATAGAGGATATAGCACCAAATCCTCAAGATGAAAAACAATTTTTCTTTGTCACTTATGCTATCACTGTTTCAACACTCTCTTGATGTTTTTCTTACTATATATAGAGAAGATAAATTCCCTATTATGTGGCAAACAAATTTGGTCTTAGTTAATAATTTTTTGCTGGCTTGTTATCAATTTTGAATTGGCAACGTGCCCTGTTATGCAACATCTTTTTTATTTTCCTAGTGGGATTATTTCGAGATGTTATCAGCTGCTTCTAGGCCAAATAGGTTATTGTTTGAATTGGACTGTTTTAAATGACAACTATGAAGTTTGGAATATGTGTATTTACTCCTTTTCTACTCTATCAATACAAAAGAGAAAGAAAAAAATAGTGGAAAAATTACAAAAAACAACATTGATAAAAAACCTAAAACAAATTTATATTCTTATCAAGGTAGAGTCCTATGATAACTCCTCAAAAGTTCACTTCTAGGAGAGAACATGGTTGTGGTATTTTCACATCACAAATAATTTGTAAGATGTAAATTCTTTATTTCATTTATATATTGATAAAACACTAAATATATATTATGACTTAGAAGTATCTACGTAAAATACTATAAAATTGCTTTAGTGAACAATATTGCAAACTTAGCAAACACTACTATATTTAACTAAATTGCAATCTTAGTAAACTGTTCATGACCACTTGTGCAATTGGAGGACGTGTTAGATTCATATTTGTGTAAAATCAAATCAATATTTAATAAAAATGATAATTATGACTAATTGAAAGATGTGTTAGATTTTGAATTGCAAAAGAAAGAAACTATGGGGTAAATATATCAAAATTCATTTCAAAACATATTGTAAACCACTCATTTACAACTCTGTCATAGAGATAAAGATTTACAAAGAGTAATTATTCAAACTAAGGAGTATTATCACCCACTCTGATAACCTTAGACATCATCTTAATGTTTGGTCTATGAATGCTACAAAAAATGAGCCAATGGTTTAGAGTTCTCGTTAGGGAATAAGTGGGTGGGGTCGTCATTGCCAAAAAGAATTATAAAAATCTGTACTCTAAATGTTCTACAAAATTATTATTTTCCAGAGATAATTTCCAGGGACCTTTGTCCGAAATCTGGCAAGAAATTGTTAGATCTGTAGATTTGAGCGATTATTTCTATACAATACAAGTGCCCCAAGGGTTTTTCATCATGCTGAATCCATTTCTACATTCATAAATGAATTTTAAAAAACAAAAAAATAGTGATTTCATGCAGATTTATGTTGTCGAATTCAGGCGAGAAAAGCCATTTTGTAGAACAGGTAGACAATGCCATTATAAAAACATAAAATGGATAAAAAGAAGGAAGATAGGAAATCAAAATGGCCACCTACTAAAATAATATCATTCATGGTAACCTTTTGTTCATCTTTGGTGGATAATCACTTTGTTGCCGATGCGGCAACTATGCAACAAGGAAATGGTCCATGACTAAAAGCTAGTTCCTCAGTGTGATCAATATTAATAAAATAAAATAAATAAATTCCATAATCCACAATTAGTGAAAACAAAAAGGTAAAAAAAACGAACCTAATTAAAATCCTCAAAACTCATCATAACCAACATTCATCAAAATCCAAAATCACCTATCTTGATCAACAATTATCCAAAAATGAAAAAAACTATACCTACATTGACCAAAATCTCAAAAGAACTCAAATTGACCAACATTAATCAAAACTCAAAAAACCCATATCGAACTAAATCCACAAGTACCCATGATCATCAACTTTGATCCAAGTCCAAAAACACCCATTTTAATAAAATCAGTGCAAAGAGGGATTAAAAAGCCACCATATCCACTAAATATCAACATCAATATTTTTTTAAGCTAAAAACAAAAAACCAAAAATCATTGTAAAGAGGGATTAAAAAAACCACCATATCCACTAAATATCAACAAAAATATATTTTTCAAGCTAAAAAACAAAAAACATTAACAAACATAGATCAAAACAACAAGAGCATGCAAATTCCATTATTGTGATTTCTGGGTTGACGAGAATGACTATCCTTTCATATAAATAACCAGGAATGATTGTCCTTCCATGTAAATAACTGGAATTTCATTGTTTCTATCTTTTCAGAACATCTTACTGACTAGTTGCTCAACGCATGAGTAGACTAAAGGGGAGTGACTTAAAATAGTGGAATCAAAGGATTTTATTTCAACATCAATCGAAATCAGGAGATCCCCATTAATCCAAATCCTAAACAACCATCATCATTAAATCAAGATGAAATACCTCCGAACTAGTTCCATTACCAGATAATAAGGGAGAAATACCTCTGAACCATTGCCATTACTATAAAATCAGGGCGAAAAGAAAGATCTAGTTCGAATTTTACAAGGCGAAAATGGATTTCCTCATCTCCCTTCACAAATTACCTTGGGCTAAGGGTTTTAATATAAGTTTTTTGAAAATAAAATTGGGGCTATGTATAGTCAAACCCCACAAACCACTCTATATAAATAATTCGCCCAATTAAAATTTCAAACTCTCTAATTTCTCCCATGAGTGAAATTTTGCCCTTAAAATTTTCTATGATGGACACAAGAGATTCATGGAGTAGGTTAGTATCTTAACCATCTCTATGTTCTTCATTTATATAGTAATATGTGTATTTATTTTGATATTTTATTGTATGATGYTTTGYAGTTTTTGTGCCCATATAGCAAACCATTTGTGTYGATAGGTGCATCAACGYATTTCTCCATCACCAATGCAAYGATAGAGGCATCTTGCTCATTCTTTGTTTTTCATACACAGGTATGTTTCACATTTAATAAATTCACCATAGTGATTTCTTTATTTTTTGGCATCCTCAAATTTATAATGTTCTTCTGTTTCTACAGGTTGTGGGACTAGCGGTGCCGAGAAATGTCCACTTGGGATGGACAAGTCACTTGCTTCACAGGTATCACATGTTGCGTAAAATGTAATTTTTTGTTTATTTATGTTGAATTTTACTATTTGGTACTAATAAAAAATATTATTAATATGTATGCAAGTTGTTGACATTTTCTCCAATTACAGTTCTAGTTCAATCCTTGGGAAGTCGACCACGTATTTTGGGTTACCTATGTCCAGGCGAATCATTATTCCATCACTTGTACAGCCCATGGGGGTTCATCGCCACCCACCCCCACCACCATTTCCATATGATCCATCCATTGGGGTTTCCATAGTAGATGTTGCCTCAGAGTAGGTTGTACAATCGAGTGCTCCACCTACCAACAACTCTCCATTGATGCCTGAGATACTCATGGTGAGAAAATGTGTTGATGATGAATTTTTATGTATCATGAATGGAATTTATTTTATGTATATTTGTTTAAATTTCATGATTAGATCCTTGTAACTGACATAAGATGGATTCACTGAGAGATTAGGATCACAGAGGAGGTTAGCACCCTCACGATTGTTAGTATGATCCATAGTGAGTTATCTTATGTTGAATTACAAAGTATCATTTTGTAAGTATTTTAATTCAGTGTGGAAAAAAACTTATAACAATCTTTTTTCTTTATGCATTCTATGGAGTGATAAACCATGCCCAGATGAAAAACCATTTGAGTTGATTCTTCGATAAAGTGAATAAATATCCATTTCTAGGATGCTCCTGAAGGTGGCAAGGGTGGAAGTGGTCAATGAGTGACCAATGACTATCATTTTGTATATAGGCCACCATATGGTTTTTTTTTGTGTTAGGGAACTTGTTTCAATTTTGTATATTAGGCAAGATGTCCCATTTTGTAAAAAAAGTACAATTTAGATGATGTTGAATACACACACACATACATTTCATGGCACATTTTTTATGAATCTCATTGTTTCTGCATTTTATGTTGATGAATGTATGAATTTCAAAGTGTTTCTCTTTCCATTATTTTCTATTATATATTAAATTGAAAGAAATAAATCTAATCCAAATGGATTTAAATAAATATATTCTAAAATAGTCACAATAGAAATAAGAGGGTTGAAACCAAACATTACTCTATCTAAAATGAAGCAAGGTTCATTATAATGACAATAACAACATTTTACAAGGTTTTCTTAATACAAAATCAACACAAAATATGAGTTCACAATAAAGCCTCACTTCAAATGAAAATATACCACAAATTCTCCATTAATCTTTCCAAAATTTTCTACAAATTATTCCAAGTGGAGAGCTCCTAAATACCCAAATTCTCCACCCTTTACAATGGAGAGAGATACCTATTGTTTATATAGTGAGTATATTCTCTTATACAATGAAATATTATTATTTGCTAACTAACTCCATGACAAGTCAAATAAATATTATAATAACTAATTAGTTAGATATCTTATCAATCCATGGTTGAGCATGTTACAACATGTAGACATTATCCTCTCCAAATTAGTTCGCCCAAATCCAAAAATAGTAGTAGTATGCACCAAATAATGCTCAATGAAGGGGACACACCAAAGGTAGTCGAATCCATTGATGAATGTGCAAGATGCCAAGTGGATGGAGAATCCACAACAAAGTATGTGATCAATGTCTAGCCTTTCCTTGCCTTGCCTTTTCTTGCCTTTCTTTCCTAGCCTTTCCTTTCCTTATCTTGTATTGTCTTTCCTTGCCTTTCCTTACCTTGGCTTCTCTTTCATTTCCTTTCCTTGCTTTGCCTTGTCTTTCCTTGTCATGCCATTATTTTCCATGCCTTGCCATGTCTAGCCTTGTCTTGCATTTCATTTCCATTTATTTATTTGCCTTGCCTTTCCTTTCCATGTCTATCCTTTCCTTGCCTTGCATTTCCCTTCCATTCCTTGCCTTAATATGACACGCCTTTCCTTTCCATGCCATTATTTTCCTTGATATGCCATGCATTTCATTTCCTTGCGTCGCATTGCCTTGCCTTGGATTGCCTTGCCTTGCAATCCCATGGCTTTCCATGCCATGCATTGCATTTATTTTCCTTGTCATGCCTTGCATTTACTTACCTTGGCATTCCATGCCATGCCTTTCCTCGACATTCCATGCCTTGCCTTGACTTAACTTTCCATGCCATGCCTTGCCCTACCATCCCATGCCTTAGCCTGTCTTTCCATTCCATGTCTTCCCTTTCCATGCCATGACATGCCATGCCATACCTTGCCTTTTCCTGAAATTCCTTTCCTTACCTTGACTTACCATGACATGTCATTCCATGCCTTTCCATGTCTTTCCTTTCCTTGCCAATGTTAGCAGAAAAATCCCCCTATAACTATACCATAATTTAGAATATAGACAGAGAAAATGACCATCTAAAAATAAACCTAGTTTCTACAGTACCCTAAACATACCAAAATAAATGAACAAAAATAAGTAGAAGAGAATATTAGTAATTGTACCTTTTATCCCACGTCTGGTGATGATCTCCTCAAGCTCTGTAGCTCCAAAGACTACAAGTCACCTCCCAAAGCTGACATGCATCCAAGACTAGGAAAACATGGATACAAGAATGATATTTATATTCATGAATTAGGGTTAGATATCAAATGCTATGTATAAATCAAAGAAAAGACACAAAACATAATCATTTGGGACAGGGAAAAGAGATTATTTTATTCATCAAACAAAGACTGAAACTTACAATCCTTGTCGGCCATAGTTTTGCGAACTTGGTTTTGGATCCTCTTTACAATGCTCCAAGTGCACCTTGAATAAGCCTATTCTCACAATTTAATAATCACCTCAAGGAAAGGGAATGGATTGGATGGAAGAAATGGGTTGAAGAGGGAGTGTAGAGGAAGTAACTCACAAAAGGTAGCAAATGCTTGGGCAATGAAGGGAAGTGAAATTGGGTGTATTTTCACTGTTCTTATGCTTCATTGTGAAATGAGACCCCAAAATGTCATTTTATATGAAAAAAGTATGGTTATTCGGTTGGGGGATGGGCTATAGCAGGTGAATTGGTTGGGAAACATCCAATAGCCAGTGATTTCCATCAAATTCCTTACAACTTTTTAATTTTTTCAAATTTTGGAGGTATATGCGGGCTTTGTATTGTGCAACAAGTGTATGTACGTAGGTTGTCTATCATGCATCAAGCATATGTATGTGGGATGTAGTGGTGCAGGGCACGTACATGCTCTAAAAAATGGTTTTTTAAGTAGATCTCCTCAACAGTGATTTGGAAACTTATGCAAGTAAGTGGGCGAATGCCATGTATGCATGAGTAGGGAATTTTAGGGCTATAACAGATGCCCCCTAATGTATGAAGTTAGAAGAGAAAATGATGGCCGAAATACATTACAACATCTTCACCAATGCACAAAATTTAGTGAGTCGGGGACCAGAATTCGGGAGGTGCCATTAGCAAAACAACAATTGTCTCTCCGAGGCAGGCATACCCATGCTAGGGATGAACTGAATCATGGCTACCAATCAAATACACTGCAGATCCATGTCATATAACTATATAAAGTGTGGCCATGAGCAATATACAATGGATATACATCTCAAAATTAGTCAAATATATACAAGTACAGTATGGATTTTCAAGAAGCTAGTGGTGCCTGCGGATGGAGATAAGGTATTCATAGCTCGAGCAACAACTTCAAGATCTTCAAAACTCAAGTAGAAGTACAATGGGAAATTTATAAATCACTGCCCTAATTTCTTCGACAATCTATCGAGAAAATACAGGAGGATCTCAATGATAAGGAAGACAACTTCGTCGATTTCGAATATGAACTTGACTAGACTCTTGGGATGGTTGACTCATGAAATTCAAGAGAAAAACTGCATAAAGGTCGACTCAGGTTGGGTAAAACTTCCCTTGGACAAAAGCACAAAAGATGATCAGACTCAGGCAACATGACATTGACATAAGTTTGTGATGCAAGAGGCAACACAAACTCTCCATAAGTTTGGAAGAGTAACCAAACGGAGGAGGAAATGACTCTATGTAGATAGAACAATTTACTAAGGTCATACTAGATCCCAATGCTTGACGAAAAAACATAAGGATGTGCTTTTTCCAAGGGAGACTATCTTTGCTATCGAAAAAAGAATGTATATTTCTCATCCTCTCTTTTTGGAATATTTGATTTTTTTTGTCTTTTTCATTTTTTAAAGAGATTAAAAAAGAATAAAAGAATGCTACATTACAAAGGAGAAACAAGTGTTACGACAAACAAACTGGTTCCAAGTGCATGGAACACACTAATGCTCAGGGAAATGAGACATGTGCAAGATAAGGACACTCGGGGAAAACTCCTCCATGGGTCAAGGTGTGAGGTCACAAAGGAAAGAAGTGTTGCAAGGCTTGTGTATAAGGAATTCTTCAAAGGTTTAGTTGAGATCAACATGGAGCTGACATTAGGCCAAAGATGCAAATATGTGACCCACAATGCGATTAAGCACAGTAAGACCCCTTCTATGTAATTCTTTACAAGCCCAGAGAAGGTAAGCTCGGTAGTTTTTTCACGTTTAGAGAGTCTAAAAAAATGCAAAATAAGACTCCAGGGAGTACCCTTTATGTAGTTAGTCCAAACAGATCGAAAAATGGTTAAACTTGCACCGAAAAGATGCCTGTTCAAAACCATTTTAATGAGTGTGACAAAGACAATATCACTCGACTATCTTTTCAATTTTAAGGAGTCTGAAAAGAGATTAACCATGGACTCACAACCTTTTTCTCAGTTTAGTCACCTTATCCCGAAAAATTATAAAAGTAAATGAGGAGAACTCGCCTGGGGAGATGAATCTCCCAAGGCATACCTTTTTCCGCTATAATCTATTGGCTAGAAAAAGGGTTAAACTCATGTTGGTAGATGTTATTCTGGACCAATTTAACGAGTGTGAAGGAGAAATGTCACTCGACAATCTTTTTAATTTTAGGGAGTTTGAAAAGAGCTTAGCTATGGACTCCATGTTAGGTAGCTAGAGAGGTAGTAGTGGGGGCCCAGAGGGCCCATAGTGATAATAGTGGAGGCCATTCAATGTAAGGTGGACTAGGTCCACTATATTATTAAATAAGGATCACTATGGTAGTTAGATATAATAAATGGGTAGTTAGATATAATAAATGTAAGAGGAC
>JASDQU010585753.1:16681-36588 GCA_032191745.1 Picea mariana | reverse complement strand
CATTGTATGGTGTTTCCCTACCTCAAGGGTTTGGTAATAATAAAGTGTGGTTTCTTCTATCTTTCTCTATGGATCTATTTTGTATTCAGTATTTGTGGTGATTATATTTGTATATCTATTCAGGTTCTTAACAAGTGGTATCAGAGCACTTTCCTTGCTAGACATTATGGGCAAATATATATATATATATATATATATATATATATATATATATATATATATATATATATATATTCGGAGAAGAAAAAAGAGGGCCATGACATTCCAGAAATTTTCGGTATATTTCTATGCAAATTTTGTAGAATTTTTTTATAGATCCAAGTTCCTCTAAAAAAAACACCCAAGTTGAAAAACAAAATCATTTGAAACAGAGTCCTAGAAGTCAAGATATTGAAGTTTTAAAATCTGCAAATTTTTAGGGTTTTTTCTGTGGACGATGACGCGATTTTTTTTATTTTATTTCTGTAGAATATGGAAGCCGGATTTGCTTCCATATTTCACCCAATTTCAAAAACAAAATCAGCCGAAATGGAGTTCAGGAAGTGAATTTATGATCATTTTAAATTCAACTGTTTTTTAGGGTTTTTCTAGAAAAAGCCACGATTTTATGCAGTAACTTATTATTCTATTTTTTGGGTTTTTTCATGACGGATGCGGTACCGAAGAGTTTATAGGGTCCTCATATGGATATTTCCTCTCAAACCCTCGAATAAATTCTACAAATTACTGACGCATTCAAATCCCAATTGTATGACACATTGGATGCTAGATTGCATGACCTTGCAGATGCCTCAATGATAGTTTTCGTAGTATTCAAGATTCATTGGATAACATGAAGGAGATATTTCTTATGGCAGACATAAGGGATGAATATAATCAATAAACATATTATTTTTATGATTTTCAGGCCGATTGTGATGATTGGTATATGGATAGTTATCATTTCTGGGATGACAACCACTTTCATATTTTATTTGATGACTCTAATCCACTTTCTGTAGACAGCATCAATGTGACAAATTGAGAGCCAATGATTATTACTAGTCTCCATACTGCATATTCTACAGTGGTATTATTCCTTCCAGATTCTTCTACGACCATTTTCCACTATGTGAATGGATCTTCTTATTTGGATCCACATGACATGTGTCAGTATTTGGAGCATCATTTTGAGTTGGTTACTGGGTTCCAAAATCTTCCACGGGGAGTTTACATGAGCACTTGGACATGGGACCCGAGCTTACAATGGTGGTTGGACTACTTCAACATGGTGGCTTTCCTTTCTACATGGGACTTTAGTTCTCTAGTCTTCTTCAACATTATGGTCCACAATTATCCATGGGACCCTGGTATATGGTTGTACATCAAGCGTTGAGGACAACACTTTCATAAGGGGGATGGAATGTTAGGTTGCTAGAGAGGTAGTAGTGGAGGCCCAGAGAGCCCATAGTGATAATAGTGGAGGCCATTCAATGTAAGGTGGAATAGGTCCACTATATTATTAAATAAGGCCCACTATAATAGTTAGATATAATAAATGGGTAGTTATATATAATAAATGTAAGATGACTTAGAAGGTTCTACTTCTAGAAGATTCCTCCTCTAGAATATTCTTAGGTGATGGTAGCACTATATAAAGAGGTTCAAGCCATGTAATGGGATATGAAGATAATTATTGTCTTGTGAGTTGTAGCTCAATAGGAGGATGCCCCCTTGAAGAGGCAAGTGAATAGGAGAGGATCCCTTCCATAATAAGATCCATTGTATGGTGTTTCCCTACCTCAAGGGTTTCTATAATAAAGTTGTGTTTTTCTATATTATTCTTTGAATCTTTGTGGTATTTATTTATGAAAGTATTTGGTTCTTAACACTCCGGGGGGGTTCATTTTTCGTAAGTAATCTCCAAGGCCTGAAAAAGGTGATAAAACACAACCAAGGAGAATGTTCATTTTTTGAAGATTTATTCCCTCAGGCTTGAAAAAGGGTTAAACTTACGTCTGGGAATACTCTTCTAGTGAACCAGAGTTCCTATAGCATACCTTTATTCATAAAATAAGCCATCTGGACCGAAAAAGGGGTAAACTACCACCAGACATATGAGCCTTCAAATTTGAGTTTGGCGAGCGTGAAGGGAAACAATATCGCTCGACAATATTTTCATTTTTAGAGAGTCTGAAAAGAGCTTAAAAAAGACTCCAGGGGGTTACTTTTCTCAGTTAATCTAGATGATATCTAAAATAATAAATATAGTCTCATTGGATGTTTCTTTCAAATTTCAAAACAATCTTGAAAAACAACAAAGCATGCTCATCAGGGAGTCCCAAGGGTAAGGCCTAGGATGATGATGAATAAAAGAATGAGGCTTCACTACGTAATCATGACAGGACTAACAAGGACTCCCAATCCTATAGTCATAACTGATACAATGGATGCCAAAAATGAAGCAAAGGATCTACCTAGGGCATCCATGTAAAGGTAGGCTCTACCACCTAATTATGACACTTCTAAAGAAGCAATGAAGGTTCCATGTCACACATCAATGGGGTCGATCCTATGGAAAAGAGAAAAAGACAACGAGATGCAGAAAGTGGGAATGAAATCCTAACTTATATGAAAAAAGTTAGAAAAAATGAGTTTTACCAAAGGATACCATAAAATGTGACCAATCCCAAAAAATCACTAAAACCGAAAGAAAAAGAGTGCCAGAACAACCAATAGAAAAATCAGAAGTGAAATCAAGTGATCACTAAGCCAGGAAAAAAGACAAAGGGGGGCCAAAAAGGGGGAAAAAGGGGCAAAAAAGTCTATAAATAGAAGTGGACAACTCATTTTTACCATTGCAATTTGAAAATCAACCAAAAGATAAAAAAAAAAACCTTTGCTAAAAGAGTGGATTTCAGGAGTTTCAGTGGATGAAACAACCTTTTGTTGGGACCAAGTAAGTGCAAAACACCCACACTTGCAATTCAATTCTTCCTTTAAGTTTTATTTTTGTGTGTGGAGGGGGAACAATCTTGTAAAACGAGCGACCCTACATGTACGTGGGTTGTCCAAGGATAGCCCACGTATGTACCCCGACAGAATACTAAACAGTCCGCGTACATACACAACTATGTAAAAAGAAGCCCACGTACAGCCTCTTGTATTTTGAAAAAATAAAAAGAAAGCATTGACTCCTCTCTATTTTTTGCATGTAATAGGATATATGGTCATTGGAGAGAGAGAGAGCATGATGAGATCGACGTCTTGGTCGAGGAGGGCCATGTGGCCATCGCTGCACTAAAACATTGAGGGTTATGGAAATTCTTCTAGTGTCCATTTATGAGGGCACAACCGAGGTTGCTCAATGCTCTTATAGAGTATTAGCATCCTGATGATGAGGTGTTCATGCTAGAGGTTTAATCATTGACCCCAACCACAAAGAATATATACTTTTCGACTGGCCTCTCGAGAAGAGGGGAACCAATCAACTTGAGAACCTTTCCTCTAGGGTCATTCAACATCGAGGACTACATCAGGATGTATTGTGAGGCTGACAGTGAGAATGTAGGTTCTCAGGTGACAATCCACAAGGTCACTAGCCTCTCTTTGCGTGTGATATTAATTTTGATTGGGTGGATTACTGTATCCATATCCCTTCATCAAGCCTCCCGGGCACATATGCATTATGCCATGCCTCCCGAGCACATATGCATTGTGCCATTCAATGCTTAAAGGCCACCATTTTTTACTGGAGTGATAGCATGCTTGTATGCATGAAGAGATAACTTACAAAGTGTCAACGACGTACCAACAAGAACGTAGGGTTTGGTACTATCTTGTTCTCCTTCTTCTTTGAGAGGGTGCCTAGTTTCAGTCCCAGAGAGAGTACGGGGGCATGTAGCCTCCTTCCCAGCAGTGAGTAGGTGGAAAATGTTGCTTCCTAGACAGGGTGGAGGGAGGACTATAGAGGCCTTCAATGATAATTTTTTTGATTGGTGGGAACGTAAGATATCGTTGATCGAGGATTATCCATATGTAGGGATCAACTTCACCAGAGACCCAAACATGCATGTGCCTCCCGACGAGGAGCGAGGTGAGATAGGTAACATATATTTTAAATTTTATTTAATTTTTAATTCTCATATATATCCTTTTTATGTGTGTATAGGGTACTGACTTGTGTATCTGTTATATAGAGATGTGGAGCATGTTTGACCAACAGACTTCACCAGGACTCGATGACATCCTCGACCTGAGGCAGGACCAACAACGATAGGAGGACCAATAGCTGTAGGAGGACCCCCAACTAGAGAGGCTGACAGATTTTTGCGGCGAGTAGAAAGCAACCTCACTGTGCTCACTCATGTCGTTCCTATGGTCGAGATCGAGTATCTCCCCTTGACTATGCAGCTACATGTAGTAGGGGTGCCATGGACTTGGGTCTAGTTTCTTTGGCGTCTTGCGAACGTCATTTTTCATTATATGAGGGCCACTAGGCCTCGTTCTTAGATAGTACTGGATCATTGATGTGTCGATGGAAATTTTTGTACTATATGTATTTTTTGAGGGCATAAACGCAATGATGTAGACTAGTGACTTATGAGGCTTTCATGCCCACCTATGTACTCATAACACTATTATATATATATATATATATCTTGTCTTATGGATGACAGTATATGTTAGATGATTTAATCTCCTAGGAACATGTATATACGTAATGTAATCGAAATATCGTTCTAACAAACATACCCTAAGGAATCATTGGTAAAAGTGGGATCATAAAAGAGGTAAAACCCATTTAACTGAGACACAACCAATTGAGCATCTAGGTAGACCCGGAGGTGAGAAATTCCATGTGACAAACTGTCATGAAGCAATTCTATCACTGCATTGTATTCAACAACATTGTTTGTAGCGTCACCTAGAAAAATACCTTCAGATGATATCAACTGGACTCCAAATGTGAAAATCACCCAAACTTTGGAAGCAAACTATTGAGTGTGATGGCTAGCGCCATCCGCAAACCCAAAATAAACCTCCATTTCACTTGACATCTTCCAGAGTGAAAAAGAAGACATTAATAACTACACGTCCACAAAACAAAAAAAGACAAAAAATGTATAAGAGGTTATACATATATACAAGAATTCACCCAGGTGACCAACCTAAGAGTAGTACTTCTTAAGGTAGAGCCCATTTCTAGGCTCTTCCATAGAATTTCCCTCAAAATCAACCAAACCGTAAGTTCCCTTCTCCATAACCTCTTTCAAAATGAACGATATGAATCACATGAGTTTGAACTTTCCTGCCCTGAGGGGATCTTTGTCTTGATCATAGAACAGGACAAGATCGCCTTCGGATAAAATCTAAGGATGAAAAGATTGATCGTACTAACACTTGACTCATTTCTTATGAGCCTCATTGGCTAAGGCCGCATCATGAAGCTTCTCATTAAGATGCTAGATATATAGAAGGCATTCCTCAAGTGGTGAAGTCTCCGACAGTAATTCCACTGCCAACTTTAAAGAAGGAATCTGACACTCAATAGGTAAGACTACTTCCAACCCGTATACCAGTTGAAAAGGTGAAACACTGGTGGCATTATTCACAGATGTTCAATAGGCCCACAATGTTGAATACAACATCAAATGGCAATTCAACTTGGCAGAATTGATCATCCATTGCAGAATAGTATTGAGAGACTTATTCACAGATTCAACCTAACCATTCTCTTGTGGGTAATAGGGTGACATATGTTCTTGTTTGAACCCGATATTTGATGTTAATTCAGTCATCATTTTGTTTTGGAAGTGACTACCATGATCAATGAAAATCTCCTTCAGGATATCGAACCTTTATACTATTCGATTAAAGATTAAAATAGAAGTTGTTTCGCCATCATTGCTAAATGTTGGCATAGCTTCAACCCACTTCATGAAGTAGTCATGGATGATTTTAGGGGCTAAATTTCACTCATGGGCTAATTTTCCATGGTTTTTCCAAAAACGAGATTCACTATTTTAAAAATGATTCGCCCAAATTCTGTAGGATAAAATTATTTTACCTTAAAAATCACCAAAAATTTATAAAAACTATATAAAATCCTTAGAAATTTGAATATTTTTACAAAAATATCGCCAAACATTTATAGTTGGCATATGAAGGATTAGTAAGATTCGCCAAGGTTTCTACAATTTAAAATAAATTTCCATCCTTAAAATCATCCCTAGAAGTAGTCTACTGCTACGATGATGTAACGGTGCCCCCTGGTTGAAGCCGTGTGACATGTAGTAAATTCAATCCCCCACTTGGTTAAAGGACCAACAACAATTACTGGAAACATAGGAACAGGATGTGCTTGCATCTTCCGAAAAAATATCTGGTACAGGTGGCACTTCTTGATCGCTTCTACATAATCCTTGATTAATAAGGGCCAAAAGTAACTTACATGTAGAACATTTTGGGTTGTTTCCAACCCAGAAAAATGATCGCCACATGCTCCAGTGTGGCAGTCATTCAAAATGAGCTCTTATTATTCGTGGGTAAGACATTGCCGAATAATGTAATCTACACCTCGATGATATAACATGTCATCGAGGATAAGAAAGTTGTGCGCCTGATGTCAAATTCGTTGATGCTCATAGTGAGAAGAAGAGGCGAGGCACTTCAAAGTCTGGAGATACACAAGTATATATCCATACCAGGGGTTTGAATATGCAATTATAAAAATATGTCCATTAATAGGCGATTCTCCGGGCACGATATCACTAGATTTGACCGAAAGTTCCGAAATGAGTTCGCCAAATACCAATGACATTTTGGATTTCGCAGAAATAAAGTCCAAGTCAAATTCCTGTAAGATGACTATCCATCTATTGATATTTCTTCCAATGAACCTTCATGTTAACACATATTGGAAAGGGTTGAAGAAAATGATGTCTGTCATCTTGTGAAGAAAAATGTGGTGACGGAGCCATTGGACAACATGAACAGTTTCCAAGGAAAGTTTCTCAACATGAGAGTAGTTGAGTTCCGGTCCAACCAGGCCTCGGCTAAGGTAATATATAATGTTCTCTTCAAGCATATCATCTTCTTGAACCAATACCATGTCTATGCTTGAATCTACAACATCCAAATACAACAAGAAATCTTTGTTATAATCAGGAGGCCGAAGTAGAGGGGCAGACATTAGGGCATGTTTCAATGCTTCGAAGGAGCACTGAACAACTTCATCCCAATAGAATGGGACCCATTTTTTCAAAAGACGCATAAGCCCTTTAGTGTTCTTGGTGTAATTCGCAACAAAACGCTAAAGAAAATTCACTTTCCTTTGTAAGCTATGAAGATGGGGTATCGTGCATAGGGGAGGAAATTGAACTATCACCTCAACCTTGAGAGGATCGACCATGGTCCCTATTTTCGATACAATAAAACCTAAAAGACAACCTGACGTCACGCATAAACTTCACTTGTTAGAATTCAAGTGAATCCTATAGTAGTGACATCGTTCAAATATTAGTCATAGATGGGTGCGATGATCAGTTCTCTTGTGGGAATGTGATGCTATATCATCAAGGTATGCCTCGACTATGTGTTGGAGGTTGTAAAAAGAGAATGACATGGCCCGCTGAAAGGTGGCTCTAACATTTTTCAAGCCAAAATTCATCTTACGATACACAAAGGTACCCAAAGGACAAATGAAATTCATTTTCTGTTGGTCCTCGAGCTTGATTTGAATCTGATTGTATCCTTAAAAATTGTCCATGAATGAAAAGACTTCACAGCCTGCACATTCATCGACAATCTGATCGATAAACGAGGTAGGGAAATTTTCTTTCGAGCAAGCCTTATTCAAATCATAGAAGTCCATACAAATGAGAATTATTCCCTATTTCTTGTTAACCGGAACCGGGTTTGACACCTATTCTGTCAATTGTATAGGGTAGATAAAACCAAATTTGAGCAGTTTTTTTACTTCTTCCTTGATTGGTGTTGTTTTTCGAGGATTGGTCAGAAAAATCTTCTGTCAGAAAGGTTTGGCATCAGGATAAGTTGTGATTTAATGTTCGACAATTCATGGGTTGATTCCTAGAATCTCCTCGTAAGACCAAGAAAAAACATCATGAAATTAATTGAATAACTCGGTGTAAGATCGAATCTCTTCAGGGGAGCAATATGCTCCGACAAAAAAATTCTCCATGATGCCAGGGGTTTTGGAGATATCGATTGGAATCATTGTAGAGATTATTTCCATGTTACCCTCGGCATAAACTCCATGCATATTTAGAGGATTGATAGGACAAGTATTATCTCCATTCACGGTCAAAACACATTCTCCTGCCTCTATTCTCCTAAGATTGGGAAGGAAATAAGATCTATGATGTAGATCATCCCAAGGTCTTTCGGGACCAGTCATTTTCTTGAGAATCACCTCGTCAGAGGGAAACAACAAGTCTAAAGGATCTTGAGTGGAAAAAGAATCTTGAGCCCAAACATGCTTGAGAACTGGATCAAACTCCTCTGAGGAGCTGGATCGGGCTTGGTCGAAGTTTGTTGGAGATTGTTGTATGTAACCTCAGCCATGGTTCCCTATCCCTTCCATCGAGGCCAATGGGGAAGGTAAATTCCACATATCATTAAAGTGGCTGATTCAAAACGATGATACTTGAAAAATTGCAACCCTCGGCTAGACGAGAACAACCGATATAAGATTTATAATGTTGGAAGGTGATAGATAATAAAAGGTTCCCATAAATGATGGAAACAAATCGACGCCTAGTTTGACAGTGCCAGGTTGCGGATTGTCAATCATTGGGGCTGTGGAAGCCCTCGATGAAGGGTCAGGACAAGAGAAGGACAACTTGTCGATGGTCAGAATCCTACCCTCATGCGGAAAACAAAAGACCCAAAAAACTGTAGAAACCACTGCATGGATCACATAATTCCAAATTCTTCCTAACAACATGTTTTAGTTGAGAGGCGCATGGACCACTTCAACTTCGATACAAAAAATTTTATCCGCTAACTACATATGAAAGGAAGGAATTATTCTGTGTGGTTTAAATGACCGACCGTCAAAAGCCATAAGAAATGTAGGTGACATAGAAAACTCAGGCTAGCCAATGGCCTTCTAACATGCCAGTGACATCATTCAAGTCAAGGCTTCCTCATCAACTACTGTACAAAAAATGTTTCGCGTACAATATTTCTTGGTTTAATCCCCTACTATATGAAAGTCAATGTGGTAAGGAAGACAAGATTTTAAGTTGGTTGGATCGAAAAAAATCACTCTTAGGTTACTAGCCTTTGTCACTCCCAAGATAGATAATAGAGCTTTTATGTTTGAGGGGAAACTCTGGAGTACTTCCATAGCGGACATTGTGTAAGGGGTATGTGCCAGATCCTCCACAACATAGTAGTTATGTGCATCCGTCGCTTTTGGATTATGGGAAGCCTTCTTAAATGCACCTTTAGGGATGCAAGTCATTCTTTCTCCCACCTCCTTCTCAATTTGGAGAGGAGTTGATGGGTTAGTGGATTCCTTTCTCTTCTTGGAATATTTTGGCATTCCATAGTCTCTATTTCTGGTAGATAAATGAGCTTTGACATTCATCATGTAAATATTAGCAGTTGGATTTTTATTGGTAGGCACGAGGGGTCCTTGACTTCCCCTGTCATGCTTGTGTATGAGAAAGAATGAGCCATATTTTTTCCTTGTGGAAAATGGTTTGTCAACACAATAAGATGTTGTTGCAATAACAGCTTCTAGGCTTCTGCAAGTCAAGGGCACAGTTGAGTCAGGTGTCATTTCATGCAGAGATTACATGGATACTTCTACTTCTTCTTCTCCATTTCCCCCCACCAACATTATTGGTATCCTTTTTATCCCCTTTACCCTTCTTATTTCGTCGTTTCTTCTTTCCCTCGGTCTACTGATTGTCCTTGGGATTCGTCGCATGCACATTGTGTACATCTGACATCTCGTTAGGGGGAACATTCGAACTTAGAGTCTGGTTGGCCACAGTCTATTGTATTGACAGTTGATGCAATTGATTCGACAATATGTTTGTGTGCTTGCTTTGTGTTGAGCCCACAATTTCATTGGCATGGGGCCTAGACGTTTTATTGGCCTTATCGAGAGTAAACCATGGTGCATCTGGAAATATCTCATAGAGCATGCCAGAATGAGAGTAGATCAGTTCAAGATGATGGGATCTCATAATTTCCTCTTGTTACACATTATTTTTTTCATCTTAATGATCCATTGAAAAACATGTGTTCATGTTCCCAAAAAGAGCCTTTCTCCATGAGGAAAGTGACTAGCTTTCTCTTCCTAAAAATCCTATTAAGGAGGGTCATCGTAGGCTGCAGTATAGCTAGGGAATGACGATTCCTGATCGTCGCCCTCTAACCTAAAGATGGGGTGTGACATATATGCAGGCTGCTCCATAGCTAGGGTGCGACGATGTCAAGAGACTATTAAAAGGTTAAGCTTCACTAAAGTTCTAGAAGGGGATCTTCTAGAAGGTGAGGTGGCGTCCATATGGTTGGGATAATACTCGCTTCTTTGATTTGGTGGGATTATCCTAATATCTTTAACCATGTATCTCTCCCTTATATAAATAGGGGTTTCTCATGGAAAAGGCTAAGTTCATAAGTTCAAGTAAGCTCAGAAGATTGGATAAGGCTAAAATTGTATGGAGAATTCTGCATTGATTCATTCTTGAGAACTTCATTTCAGTTTATCAAGTTATTGTGGATCCTCTTCATTCGACATTGGAGAAAGTGTGTGTGTTGGAGAGTAGAGTCATCGGAAAGTGACCTTGCAACATCAAGGCTTTGGTTGTAATCTCCACTTTCATTATTATATAATACAGTGATATGCTTCTTTCCCATAAAACTCATCTTGTTTTATTGTATGACTCCTTGATCACATACATAGGTTCTCTTTGAGTATGCTATATTGATTTCACTTTGGTTATCTTGTGTTCCCTTGTAGATCCAATATCACAGGAGCACTGAAGTGGAGCTAGGACGACAACGGAAAGAGGAAGCGATATTTAAATGGTATGTTTCTCATCTCTTGTTAAGTACTAAACTCAATGATTAGAGCTTAGGAAGAGCATCATATCCTATTCTGTTTTTTTCTAGATCTAGGTGGATCTAGGGAGATCTGTTTATGTTCGCATTTACCGATAAGTCCCATAATGCCTCCTCTTCTGAAAACACTTTGGAAGTCGCTACGTTCTTGGATATGAAGGGCACCAAATACTTCAAGAACCACTCAAGAAAGAAAGCAAGAGGGACCTTGACCTTAATCAATCTCTTTCTACACCACCATTCTCGGATATGATTAGAGATGTGGTCGTCCTTGGTTTTCTCAAAGTTGGCTAGCAATTCAGTGCCGACATCGTATCTCACAGGTAACTGGAAATGGTTCAAGAAGACCATCACCAAGTCATTGAAGTAAGAGTACCTTGAGCCATCAAGCTCAATATACCACTTCACAACACCCCCTATAAGAGTGTGCTGGAAAAGGTGCAACTGAAAAGAGTCATCTTTTAACAAGTTGGACGATCACCACAAAAGAAAGGTAGTCACATGATCACCCGAATCTTCGCCAAGATTTCCCTTGAATTTTGGAATATCCGAGGGAAACTTGGTCGGCATGGGTGGCCAACGTGGATTGTGACAAATAGGGTCATTCAATAATATCGACAAGTATGGCAGATGTAGAGTTTCCAAAAAATGTATTTTCGGTTTTGAATTATTAATAGGAAAAGAGAGCCCTAGATTTTGACTAGCACCTGGTTGCCAAAGAAATTTGGACAGTTGGCCAGGGTTTTGGTAGAAACCATGGCCTTGACCAAAAAAGGGAAACTATGTTTGTTGAGGCATCATCGACTGAATCCTAAAATTGGACGATATAACTTGTGCAGCGATTGATCCCTACATTGTGCTCCAAGGACCTTGAAAGGGGATGCCCCCAATCGATCCAACGAGCATGGGTATAGATCCTTTCCTAGGGTTCCATTGAGTATGGAATGGATTACCCCAGACTGACATCCCTTTCAAGGGAACCGAGCCCTGCCAAGAATTCCAAATACTCCGTGTGGAGTAAACTCTAGTCGTCACTCCTTATGAAGGAATAGTACCTTACATCGGGTTCTATTGACCAAAGATGGGGTTTCCCCCAGTTGAAAAAGAAGCCGAAGAGAAAGTTTTGTTCCCAAACGCATCGAACAAAGAGAACGACATATATCCCATCGACATTGAATAATACAAAGTTCCTAAAATACCTCCACCAAACAAGCTATAACTAGCATTCAACCCTACTGGTTGCTGAAAAGCACCACCAAGAGAAGGGGATAGAGGAGATATATGACCCCCACCGTAAGAGATAATATTAAAAGGAATAGTAGTGCCCACAACTGACCCTTCCAAGGGAGTTTTTTATCTCCCTTCCCCTAGACCCATGGTCTGTAAGGTAGAATAAGTAAGAAATGATTTTGTATCAAAGTCGGGCATCCCATATGAGAAGGGAGCACCCGTCATGCTCTGAGTAAATGGGACAATGGTCGAAATATTTAATGGTATCAGACCACTTCTCAAAGTTGAGGGAGTCAAGAGAATTGTGGTCTTGACTGGAGAAGGTTGTAGAGGAGGTAGGATTCCCCCTACAGTAGTAGCTGTAACGGGAGTATGGGGACACCTGCCCGAAGTAGTAGCATTCACTTCCATCGCTTCTTGTAGAAGTAGTTGGCGCTCATAAGATGTCACCTCGGTAGGGACAATATGAATCAATATCAACATCAACAAGTAGGTAATAGGAGGATTGGCTAGCTTGAAACCCTCAGTTTCAAGGTCAGAGACAATGGATTCCTTCAAAGACAAAAAGTATCCTCTCAGAGCAGGCTCAGGCACATTTTCTTGTGGCTCAGTCACTTCGAACGATCCTTCTTGATAAAGTATTCACCTCAACAGTGGAGGAGGTTGCTCCAAAGGAACCAGCGATAGGCCCTAAAGCCTTCATGACCGACAGAGTTGTTGATCTTCCACTTTGTGAAATGATCAAATGACACAGTAAGGATTGACTAGTGTAGAATGAAAAGCACACACTAAATTTTTTCCTAAAGATAAATCAAGCAGTCGACTAACTAGTGGGAAGGATGGTTACACTAATTGACACTAGAGAAATTAACTATGTAAGTGAAACTTGAACACATAAGAACATTGCGGTTATACTCTGCAAAGAACGATCCAACGTATGCCCTAGGTACCGTAGTATAGCCCCACAATCACATGTGTAAGTTCATAAAATATGGGCAACTAGGTTTCCATTTCGCAGTCAGTTACCAGGCACGTACAGTTGACAGTTGGGAAGATTGTTATGTGCAGGATAACAAGTCTGAATCCCTTCAAGGGTATCGAAAGCAAGTGGTCCAAAAGACAACTGAGAATATTGAACAAATTAGAGGTCCATGAAGCTCTGTAGGAAAATTTGATCGGTATTGTAACTAAGAAAGACCCTCAATATAAAATCCCCACTACGTTGAGTCTAGCTTTGGAGGGGTTATCTTCTCTACCTTTCCTCATGCAACCTTGTGTTTATACCTTGTGTTATAGGGGGGTCCTGACTAACTCTAATGATACTGGACTTAAAACACTCCCTATCTCAAACTCCAATGTTTTTTTTAAAGTGGCCTTGAAGAGTTTCCTCTTCACACCTAATTCAAGGCCCTAAAACCCTAAACTATTTGGTGAACCCTACAAACATAAAGTCTAATGATTTTTAGATTAAGCGTTAATTTTAAGGTTTGATTTATGAAAAGGGCATGGTAGTAAAACTGATGGTGTTATGAAGAGACAAATAAGGAAGAGAACTTGAAAGCATTTGAAAGAAAAAGTTACTTCGAAATTAAAAGGAAATCTTGTAAAAAACTCTTTGTAAATTCAACTTTTCTAATTGATATTTCAAGATCTTGTAAATGAAGAAATCCTAAAACTTGCTTTCATTTGACTACAAACTACTTATGTTTCAAGAAAATGAGAAGAACTTTAAAATGAAAACTCTTTTTTCTTTTGCAAATAACAACCTTGACTACTTTACCAAACTAAATGCAAGAAAATAAATTCTCTTTTATTTTATTTTTCGAACTTCTTTAACAAGAAAAAACTGAAGTAAAACTTTTTTTTTTTTCAAAGCAAGAATGATCCAGGTGGATATCGGTGGCCACCCATGTTTTCCAACTGGCTCAAAACAATTTTCTGGCAATTTTGGTAATTTACTATTTTTAGTAGTTTTTAACTTTTGAGGCCATTTTGAGGGCCTAAATGAAGGTTTTTTGGGATTGATATTCTCAAAAAAGTCTAAAGGTTTTGATTGAGAACCCTAAATTAATCTCCTCTATGATACCTTTCCAACTAGCTATCGAGCGCCCCAAACAAAGATCGTATGCCAAAGTTACGCCCCTGGGAAGTCTATACACCAAACTACCCAAAACGGGGTCCACAAAACTGTTGGCTTTTCATCTTCCTGGGTTAGGGTTTTGGATTTTATTTATGACAAAAATTCCTTTGGAGCCTCATTGTAAAATCATCTTCTTTTGAATGCGAGTATTGGACACATCTCTTCTCAGAGATAAGCTGCCACCATTCTAATGAGTCTCTCACTCTATATTTTTATAGTGTTTGTACATTTTCACTCATTAATAGAAAATTGTGTATTATTGTATCTCTGTGTTTATGGTTATATCTATGATACATTTATGTTATATTATTGGATATCCAGAATATCTTTTTACATTGTTTTATTATATCTCCTCTCTCATTTTGTGCTGAAAATAATCTCGATCAGTGATATCAGAGCAGGCTGCTCTTAATCATTTTTTCAGTGCATGTCCCCGATGAGGTTTGAGTATAGCAATTTGGGTCTCAAGATTGTCTCTATTGAAGGAAATCACTCTCGCATGCCCAAGAAACCTTCCATGGAGGAAGAAAATAAAAATGACGGAGCAAGAGATTCTATCAGTCTATTGCTTGAGCAAGCTCTAACGCGACAGAGGGATGGAATGATGGAGAATTTTCCCCACATTCTTCAACGACTGCTGATAGAAATAGGCACATATTCATCAAGAAACCACTTTGGAAACACCTCTCCTTTCAAGGTACAGGTTAATTTTGATATTCCCATATTTGAAGGTCAGATAGATTTGGATGCCCTAGACAAATGGTTAGATCTATTAGAAGGTTTTTTCTCTGTTCATAATTTTTCCGACAGGGAAAAGATCACCTTCACACTCGTTAAATCTCTCTCCCATGTCAAACATTGGTGCGAAACTTATTGGGAGAAAATTTCCACAGAGGATTCTGGAATATATGGGGCTGAGCCCACTTGGGATTATTTTGTGGGTGCAGTAAAGGAACAATATTACCCTGTTGGAAATTATGAGGACCATCACATGAGATGGACCACACTACGGTAAGATAGGGGCCAAATAGTTATGGAGTTCACCAATACCTTCCATACCTTGTGTACCAAGCTGGGTATCAAAGACTCCGAAGGATATTTGGTTCTGAAATACCGCGAGGCTCTACAAAGATACATCCAAACTAAAATGAATTTTCTAGACATCTCATCACTTGGTGTAGCTTATCAATTTGTTTTTAAAATCGAGTAGAAATTTAAGCACTAGAACAAACGGGAGTTTGGGTTTGCAAATCTGCAACAACCAAAGTATGATAAAGACGACCATAACAAACAATCTCCCAAAAACCATTCCAAGCCACAGGAAAAGAAGGGTCACAGAAAGACAAATAAGGACACCGAAAAATGGTGCAATTTCCACAAAATACCCTGGCACAACATTAAGGAATGTCTCTCAAAATCATCATTGGTGGCTGAGATCAAAGACAAGGATCTGAACCCTGATTTAGAATATGATTATGAAAATATTGGTAAAAGACAGATCATCGACGCAAACCCCACTGTTATTGTTGCGACCGTAACAATTCAACCAGAAGAACCAACAGATCCTGAAGAGGAGGAGCACCTTTTTCATTCACAGATGTGGGTGAAGGTGACCCCACTGGATTTTATTTTTGATAGAGGAAGCCATATGAACCTCATATCAGCAAAGGTCGTCAAACAGTTGGGATTGTCGACAACACCACACCCGCAACCATACAACATCGGGTGGCTTCTCCAGGGATGAGATGTCTGTGTCAACCAATAGTGTTGATTGTCATACGACATCCATACCTTTGAGGATGAGGTATTATGTGATTTTTTCCCACTGGATGTCTGTGATGTTCTCTTGGACCAACCATATATGTGGAAGCACCATGTTTTTTATGAGTCTATACCCTACAATGTCATTGTTTCTCTGGGGGTCATCTTTACAGAATACCAGAGGTAGTTCCAATTACTTTTCCACCTAAACAGTGACACAAGATAGTATCTCATACTACAAAATTCATCTTCTTCACAATCTGTTAAAAAAGTGAACAGAAGGATATTGCAACCACTACAGCCTCAGCCCAAGACCCTTCTATCCAACAGAAGCAGGTCAACAAGATTGTAGCAAAGTGTAAATATTCCTTCTGCACACAAGCATCTCATGTAGATAGACTGGTTAAAAAGGTCCAACGCTTCCAACCACATTTTCGTGACAACCTTCAACAAGCTAAGCAATGCAACTTCTCCAACAAGGCAAGCAACTCATCAAGATGTAGATTCAAAAAACACTTTTACCTCTCCCCCGGGAGCTCAATGAAATGGATACCATTCCTTCCTAATGATGGAGTATTTATCTAGGTGGATATTGATGGCCACCCACCTTTTCCAACTGGATCAAAACAAATTTCTGGTAATTTTGGTAATTTACTATTTTTAACAATTTTTAACTTCCAGGGCCATTTTGAGGGCCTAAATGAAGGTTTTTTGGGATTGATCTTCTCAATTATAGTTGAAGGCCATGATTCATCCCCCTAATGAATCTCCTCAATGATACCTTTCCAACAAGCTATTGTGCACCCCAAACGAAAATCGTATGCCAAAGTTACACCCTCGGGAAGTCGACACACCCAACTACCCAAAACGGGGTCCACAAAACTGTTGGCTTTTCATCTTCCGAGGTTAGGGTTTTGGATTTTATTTATGATAAAAATCCCTTTGGATCCTCATTTTAAAATCATCTTCTTGCGAATGCGAGTAGCAGACACATATCTATTCATAGATAAGCTTCCACCATTCTAGCGAGTCTTTCACTCTGTATTTTTACAGTCTTTGTACATTTTCGCTCATTAATAGAAAATTGTGTATTATCGTATCTCTTTGTTTATGGTTGCATCTATGATACATTTATGTTATATTATTGTATATTTGGGATATCTCTGTACATTGTTTTATTATATCTCCACTCTCATTTCATGTCGAAAATAATTCGGATCAAAGAAACATGAACAAAGAGAAAATTGAAAGAAAGATTGATAAGCCCACGAAATATCGTAGGGATTCAACCAAGAAACCAAAAGGCAGATCTAAGACTTGAAATATCACTCTAAAACTTTTATGGAAAACACAAGAAGACTAAGAAAAAAGTAAACCAAAACTTCAACCCAAGCTATGGCCACAGACAGAGACTCTGACTGATTCAAGAAAGTCCTAAGAAGTCTGAACTTCTATCAGAAAAGAGACAAACTCTCTCATTATTAAACAAATAATTTCATGAAACAGATATGTGGGTTATTGAATCAACAAATTGCATATGTATGCAGGTTGTCTACTGTGTAGAGCGTGTATGTACACAGGTTGACCCAAAACCGGGCGCGTACACCTCTAAGACTTTTCAAAAATAAAAAGACAAGGCAAACTTATAGGGTATGGAATGCTAGTATGCACCTTGCAGGTGACTATAAACCCTAAAAAGACTCAGTAAAATTGTTTGAAACTCTAAAGGAAAACAAAAAACCAATCAACAACCCAAAAACCTCCCTAAAAACCCTAGAGATATCCCTAGTATGGTCTCCAATTCTACTGGAGGGAAAATCCCCTTGTAACTATACCAGGGTTTAGAATGTAGATAGAGCAATTGACCATCTAAAACTCAACCTAGTTTCTACACTACCCCAAACATACCAAAATAAATGAATAGAAAGTAGTAGAAGAGAATATCGATAACTGTACCTTTTATTCCACGTTTGGTGATGATCTCCTCAAGATTGGTAGATCCAAAGATTGCAGGTCTTCTCCCAAAGCTAAAATGCATCCAAGACTAGGAAAATAGGTCTAGAAGCATGCTATTTCTATCATGAATTAAGGTTAGATATCAAATGTTATGTATAAATCAAATAAAAGACACAAAATATCATAATTTGGGATAGGGAAAAGAGATTCTTTTATTCATCAAACAAAGACTGAAACTTACAATCCTTGTCGGCCACTGCTCCACGAACTTGGTCCAACATCCTCTTTACAATGCTCCAAGTGAACCTTGAATAAGCCTCTTCTCACAATACAATAATCACCTCAAGGAAAGGGAATGTATTGGATGGAAGAAAAGGGGTTGAAGAGGGATTGTTGAGGCAGTAACTCACAAAAGGTAGCAAATGCTTGGGCAAGGAAGGGAAGTGAAATTGGAAAGAGTTTCAATGTTCTTATGCTTGGTTGTGAAATGAGACCCCAACACCTCCTTTTATATGAAAAAAGGATGGTTATTAGGTTGGGGACGGGCTATAGCAGGTGAATTGGTTGGGAAACCTCCAATAGCCCATGAATTCCACTGAATTCCTTACAACTTTTGGAGGTATACGCGAGTTGTGTATTATGCAACAAACATATGTATGCGGGATGTCTCGCATTCATCAAGTGTTGATACTGAGAGGGGGGTGAATCGGTATCAAGTACAATTTAAAACCTTTTTTAACTTATACTTAAACCATTCAATTATATCCAATGAGCTATGAGAAATAGTATAAGAGTTACACCAATACACCACAATACACCATGCACAATATATGAGAAATAATCAATAGTTATTGTTCAAGGGAAGTAATGAATTCCAAAGGTAGCTACAGCTTCCAAATGTAAAGGGAGGGATAAAAATCCAAGAGGAAGATACATTCCTCCAATATCAAGAGAGGGTTGAACTCTCCATCCTTGCCCCTTCCTTCCACCCAATAATATATGAGAGATAATAAAACTTTACATTAAATCATCACCATCAACCAACCATCACATAGAACCTGATAATGCTTCCTGAGACTTCTTCAATTTCTGCAATTCTTCAATTATTGGATTACTCTGATATTGTATATAGTATTACTCAATGTATTCTCTAAAACTCCTCCAAGTTTCACTCCTTTAATCCTCCCCAAAAATAATTTATAGAAAGAATGGTAGACTTTATTCAATTCCAGTTTATTCAGGAGAGCGAACTTCTATATAATTCCCCACGCTCAATATTTAACATCAGATTTTGAAACTTGTACACAAGAAACTAAAGTCAGTACTCTTTCTAATGAGATTGGTCCCACTTAATTTGGATTTTCCATGAATAATTTATGACTATTTTACCCGGAACACATGTTTATTGACTAGCTTCAGGACTGGTCAAAAACCCTATCTTCCACATAGTGTATCTCCATAATTATATAGAATCAAGAGATGAAACTTTTACCACAGTTACCTTGATATGTCTTCTCAATACCCTATCAATTTCACCATCTGAATCATTCTAGAAAAAAAATTATAGCGAAAATGGTAAGATGATTTGTAAATAACATACCTTAGAACACATCACCAAAAGACTTCATCCTCCCTTGAAATCTGGTCTTCTTTACTTATGATTTCCTCTGAAATGCGACTTGTGTATCAAATGACTGTATAATGATTTTATTTATACCATTTATGTCACTTCCTT
>JASDQU010585752.1:9267-29621 GCA_032191745.1 Picea mariana | reverse complement strand
AGCGCATCAACCACTTTGTTCTCTTTCTCCTTGATATGATTTATATCGAAGTCATTTTCTCTTAGAAATTATAACCATCTGCTTTGCCTAGCATTTAAAGTTGGTTGATCAAACAAATATTTCAGACCATTGTGGTCTGTCCTCATCTCAAACCTTTTCCCCATGAGGTAGTGTCTCCATTTCCTCAAGGCATGTACTATGGCTACCAACTCCAAATCATGAGTGGCATAGTTTCTTTCATGCTCCTTTAACTTCCTTGACTCATAACATATAACAAACCCATTTTGACTGAGGACTCCACCAAGTCCCTCTTTACATGCATTTGTGCATACAATGAAGTCTTCATTTGGGTCTGCTATCCTTAATATTGGAGCACTTGTTAATAATGGTTTCAAGTGTTGGAAACTCTTTTCACAATCCAATGTCCACCAAAAATTCACACCCTTTCTTTGCAATGAAGTGAATGGGTGTGGAATCTTTGAAAATCCATCTATAAATCTCCTATAGTATCCTACAAGGCCCATGAATGATCTCACCTATGTCACATTCTTTGGCACTGGCCATTCTCTAATGGCTTCTATCTTCTTAGGGTCCACTGCTATCCCATCCTTTGAAATAATGTGCCCCAAACAGTGAATTTTCTTTTGGTAAAATGAGCACTTGCTTAATTTGGCATTCAATTGATGCTCCCTTAATACTTGCAAAACCATCTTCAAATGATGTTCATGCTCTTCTTCTGACTTGGAATATATGAGAATGTCATACAAAAAGACAATGACAAACTTGTCTAAATATTCTCGGAAAACACCATTCATTAAGCACATGAAAACAACTGGTGCATTTGACAACCCAAATGGCACCACTGTGAACTCATAATGACCATACCTTGTCCTAAAAGCGATCTTGTTGATATCTTCCTCTTTAATCCTTACCTGATGGTATCCTGACCTGAGATCTATCTTTGAAAAGATCTTTGCATCCTTCAATTGATCAAAAATATCATCAATCCCTGGAAGAGGATACTTGTTCTTTACAGTCACTTTATTCAACTGTCTGAAATCAATGCACAATCTTAATGTTCCATATTTTTTCTTCACAAACAAGACTGGGGAACCCCAAGGTGACACACTTGGGTGTATATACCCCTTCTTCAGAAGCTCTTCAAGTTGCATTTGCAACTCCTTCATCTCTGGTGTACTCATTCTGTAAGGATTCTTTGATACTGGAGCTGCTCCAGGCATTATATTTATAGAGAAATCAATGTCCCTCCTCGGGGGTAGTCCTGGTACCTCCTTAAACACATCTTCAAAATCTTCCAGGACTGCATAATCTTCCAAATTTGGCTCCTTATCTCTAGGTGTCTCCGCCAAATGAGGTACAATTATTTGACACCCTTTTCTATAACATTTCTTCAACTGCAATGTTGAAATCTCTCTGATGGCTACTGCCCTGGGATTTCCCTACACTTTCCTTAGTTTCCATTCCTCATCCAAGCAAGTAAATGCTTTGTTATGAAAGTCTAGGATGGCATGTGGTTGGTCCAACCAATTCATCCCAATTAAACAGTCATAGGAACCTAAAGGCAAGATGTTCAAATCTGCCTAGGTGTTCAGTCCATTCATGTCAATAAGACATGACTTAACCATCTCATTAACTTTTCTTTTGGCCCCTGTAGCCAACTGCACCAACCAATATTTCCCATGCTTGCTTCTTGGCAAATGCAATCTTTCCACCACCTTNNNCATAGATCCTGAGTATCTTTCTGCCCATGTCCTCCACTGTTTTAGATTGCTTTACATTATGAACAATCCTCCCTTTTTCACCTCTGTGAGGACAATCTCTGAACATGTGATCCCCTTTACAACCCCAACATTGAATAGGTGGTTTCCTTGGCCTTTGACTTCCTGTGTCCATCGTTCTGGGTTCCTTAGGATTTTTCTGTCCCTGTGGAGTATTTCTGAAGAATGGTGGCTTAGACCCCTTCTTCCTTTGATCCATCTTGAATTTATTTTTGTCTTCCGAAGATTTTTGGAATGTTGGCCTTGATTTTTGTTGATCATATAGGCATTTAGCTCGCCTTATGGTCTCCTCCAATGTAATGGGATCATCATAGTGTATTTTATCATTGATGAATGATGGCAATCCACTCAAATACCTTTGAATTTTGACTGTCTCATCCTTGATGAAAGAGACATACTTCAGCATTTCTACAAACCTTCTCTCATATTCCTCAATTGTCATACTCCCAAGCTTGAGTTCAAAGAACTCTTTCATTTTCTTGTCATAATATCTCTTAGTCAAGTTTCTCAAAATACTTCTTGAATCTTCTCCAAGTAACACCTTTCTCTTTGATGTGCTTCACCTGCACAAGCTGATCCCACCACATGGATGATTTTCCTTTGAGTTGATAGATGGAAATTCTACCCTCTGCATGAGAGGAATAATTATGCAATTGAAAATACTTTCTCATGCCCAACAACCATGTCTCTACGTCTTCATCCTTCTTGTGATCATATCAAATGTAGGAGGTTTGATTTTGTTCATTTCTCCTCGCAGTTCATCCACCCTAGACCTCTCGTACTTTCTAATAGGGGATGGACTTGAGCTACTGTGTGATCTCTTATTGGAATTCCTTGGGGAGTGGTGGTGATTCCTACTAACACTTCTTGTTTTTCTTTTCTCATCATGAGACTTGTGACTTCTCGATGTTCTCGAGCCACTCTCCTTATCCAATTTCTTTTCTATTCTGTTCAAGCTCTCCAATAACTTCATGTTGAAGTCATCTTGCTGCTCCTTGGCTCTCATAAGACTTTCATTATCATCTTTATGGCTTTGAACATCCTTCTGTAAAGTTTTAATGGTCTCTTCCATATTTATGTTTTCATCCCTTTCTTCACCATGTCCATTGGAGTTGGCTCCTTCCATGCTCAAATGGACATCCATCCCTCTGACTTCATCTTCCCAGCTGTAATTTCCTGGTGCCTCTTCCATTATTCTAGAATCTAAACTGATCTTGATCTGATCTAGTTGTTGTTAACTCTGCAAAATGTGTAGCCAACAAAACTTGTCAAACTGACTGTTTCATCAATTTTATGAAAAATATGAACCATTTTGGTTCAATAATTTATCAGAAGTCTTTCTTCTAATTTCCTGAAACATTGAATTCCTAATCAATTTTTTGGGTGTATAATTATATTCCACTATCTAAGACCTTTCCAATGCCTTCTCACATGCTCAATTCCGAGTCTTGAGCAGAAAATTATGGCTTCATGGAGCTAGTCAGGGTATTATAGTTTACCCTTCATTGTTTTTGTTGTTCTTCCCCCTTCAAACAAATTCGCACGCACAAGTTTCAATCTGTGCTCCCACATTTTCCATGTGCTGCAAAATCATAGTTAAATCGTGCGTCGTGCACTTTAAAACCACTGTGTATCACTTCTTTGTCGTGCCAATAACATGCGTGCACTTTTGTGTCGCGTGCCAATAACTACCGCATGCAGTTTTGGTTCTTGCACTATTACCCATTGCACGCAGTTTTTGTATCACGTACTGATATTCGGCATGCATTTCTATCTATGCATTGCACCATGCCAAAGTTCAATATGCCCCCTCCGTGCATCAATACTTTGCGCACACATACTAAACTATCATGCGACAACATATACCCATATTGCGCGTGTGCCAACCAAACTCCTCTGTGCTCTGCCAATACTGCATACACCCTGTGTGCCCTTATTGTGTGTGTGTACACTGCACGCACCTTATTATGCGTGTGCACTCCGTGCAATGCCATTTAGTGCGTGCTATCACTTCTATCATGGCTTCCACTCCATCTATCATGGCTTCCACTATCACTTCAAATTTGACCAATTCCAGGTTCGCATTTGCTAGGATAGATATTAAATCAGTAATATCTCATCACTTGGCTGAATTTCTCCATTTTCTCATGAATCCACCCACAGAAATTGGGGCTTTTCCCCATTTCCGCCCAGTTGCTGTTATTTTTTTCAATGGACGCTCTACAAATGAAATTTGGCCACTTTGAATTAAATCCTATGTGACATTTTTCTTCAACTCAACTTTCTCAGCCCATTCAGGCTCAGTGTTGAAAATTGAAGCTCCAATACCAATTTGTAGCATCCCCAGCCTCACACCGACCGGGACATGTGACTCCTCAGATGCTTGACTTAGCACTGAAACCATCTTTGTGACATTCTGAGCCTTCAACAGGCCAGGCCATGCTACTCCTGAACATTCTTTCATGCCCAGATACCAATTTATAACGTCCCCGACCATTCTTTCTGGGCCATGCTACTTTGGAGAACACATCCATTCTCTGTGCGTAATGTACTGTAACGTACTTATCATCCTAACTAAGTTATGTCTCATATAATTATCTAACTGCATGCAATTAAAACATATGCACACACAGAACTCTTGCGGAAGCTTAATATATATAAAACGTGAGCAGACAAATACGCTATGTAAATGCATGAATTCACACTGAAATAGCAGTAAACATATACATGAAGCATATACATGCAATACCCATAAGCATACAGACAACTATAATCATGCATAGGATAAACCCATAAAAATAACACATGAATAATGATGTAGCATGTAAATTAATCACACAATTGACACTTATCTTTGTGAGAATATCACCAACTGCGTTCAAACCTTCCACAAACCTCCCAGCCTTAGGCCACATTGTTCATCACTCTCAACAGTGATTCACCCCTGAGATGGGACTAAACTCCACTCGGGTAAAGGGGTTCCTAACCAGGCTAAAGGCTCATGAACAACAGGAAAGACTCTGTCTCAGGTGCTCACTCAACTAATAGCCTACAATCCCTCATTCCCGACATGCATGTCCCACCCAAGGAAATGTGCTATTTCTATTCTCAATAGTCCCTTGGCTACCCCACTTCCCTTCCAGGGCTTCAACAACAGGCCGGATAAGAAGTCTCAGAGCCCTGCAGCTGTAGTTCAGCACCTTCGGGAAATCAATCCCCAAGAATTATCTCACCCAGATAATTTCTCATGGGCCTGACAACTTGCCTCTTCAATATCCCACTGGCCCGACAACCTGCTTCTTCAATCCCGCTCCCAAGCTAACAGTTGCCCAACAAAAGGCTCTATATACGGGTTCAGGTAAAGTCATGAATATACAAATGATAACTCAATATTGCTGCCAATACTCTTGGATGATTGACTGTATATCTCTGTGATGAATGAATCAGGGAAAAGATGATGGTCCCCATGATGGAGATCGCCCCGAAATGAGCTAAGTTCCAAAAATATGTATGCATGTTTCCAACTTGACACTTTTCCTGTTGGGAGCTTCTTTGGCCCACTTGTCCGCAACTTTAGAACTTAGGATACAATAATTATCCATACTTTATGACTTAAAGAAATATTAATATAATATTCCTTTTTGGCTCAAGCTCCCTAGCTCAGCCCCTTTCCTTAACTTAGACCTACCCTTTCCCTAACTAGTGGAGTTTAGTCCCCCATCTCTTTTATCGTGGTCGGTCTGTGTGCAACAATGTATTTTATATTAAATATGAGATATGTACAAAAACAAACACACTGGCCTTTAACATCTAGGCTCTCTGACCTAATTGAAACATAAGCATCCTAGCTTATAATACTGGCTCACTAGCCTATAAAACATATCAGATACACAAGGATTCCTGGCCTCTACATCACGCACACTTAAGATGCTGCACATGGTATCCCGTAATGTGCACACTTCCTCATTTTACTGCGCAGTACATGCACGCACTATGTCATGAAATGTGCATACCAAAATGATTTCAAATCAGCTCACCCGCTTATGTACATTTGTATTTACATTTTCAATTGGGTTCGGCCTTAGGGATATTACAATTTATCTACCACAACCTTGATAGGTTCATGTTGTATAAATGTCATAGGTAACCTGGTAATAAAATTCATAGTTCTTACCTTCCATTTCCATGATGGAATTGGAAAAGATTGCAATAAACCTATGGTATGTTGATGTTTAGCTTTAAATTATTGACATTTTATACACTTGGTAATATGTTTGGAAATATCCTTTTTCATCCTAGGACAAAAGTGTTTCTTTCTTGTTGTGGCAATATTTTCCTAGTAGCCTAGATGTCTAGAATATGGCATATGATGTATTTCATCCATGATAATTCATCTCAACTTTGAAGAGTTGGGAATGGACATTCGCTTTTTATAAATAATAATCCCATCATATCAATTAGGTCTAGCCCAAGTGGTTATAATATAAAAGGAGTGTTATCCTCCCCAACCATGTTCAACTTTCATAAGTGACATGTTGATTTCTTAATGAGTATATTTTTGTAATGACCTTAAGACCTATGTTGACAAAGCCTTAATCTTCTAGAAAATCTAGTTTACCTTGGGTACCGTCCTTGGAATGAGGGGAAGTGCATGAAAAGTTTCCTTGGGATGTGTATTTCACAGAAATCAAATCCCATCACCATCAAGTTGATAACCTTCATATTTCTTTTATAATTTCTCTTGTTTCAATCGATATTTACTGAAATAGTGCTCATATTCAACAAGGGAGTAAATAAATATCTTCTCCATATTTGATTTGAAAATTACAACTATTTTCACAGGAATATTTCTAGTTAGTGCATGAAAAAAAAAAATCCTTTCCTTTTATGTGATTGATCCTGAAATCAAACTCACAAATAAATCTATCCATCTAGATTGCTTGGAATTTAATATTTTTTTTCTCATATAAATATTCCAAGCTATTATGATCAGTTCTATGCTCAAATTTATTTCCCATTACATAGTGCCTCCATATTTTCAAAGCATTATTTATGGAAACAAGGTCCAAGTCATCCATAGCATATTCTTTCTCATGTTCTTTAAATTTATGTGACTGATAACATACTGGATGATTTTCTTAAATGAGAACTCCTCCAGGTCCCTCAATACATCCATCAGTACATACAACAAAATCTTCGTGTGGAAGTGCAATTTTTAGAATGGGGGCACTAATGAGAAGCCTTTTCAATAGTTGAAATCTCTACTCATGTTCTTGTGTGGATTCAAACTCGATACCCTTCTTTTTCAAAGAAGTAATTAGGTGTGTAATCTTGGAGAATCCCTAAATGAATTTTTTGTATTAACAATCAATATCCATGAAACCTGTTGCACCCATTACATTATTTGGTGTGGGCCAATTCATTATTGCATCAATCTTCTCTAGATCCATAGATATTCCTTCTTCTGAAATAACGTGACCTAAATAAGGAATTCGTTTTAGATAAAATCACATGTGTTTAGTTTTTTATACAAAATATTCTCCCTTAGCACTTGTAAGACCATTTCCAAATTTTTTGTATCCTCTTCTTCATTATTAGAATAGATACGAATATCATCTATGAAAAAATAACAAACTTATCCAAATAGCTACTGAAAACACTATTCATAAGACACAGGAATGTATCTAGTGCATTGGTGAGGCCAAATGGCACTGCCACAAATTCATAGTGGACATACCTTTTTCTAAATTCTATACATATCTATTACCAATATCTAGTGCCCATTTTGTTTTCTTGGAATTTAATATTTGTTTTCTCATATAAATATTCCAATCTATTATGATCAGTTCTAGGCTCAAATTTCTTTCCCATTACATAGTGCCTCCATATTTTCAAAGAATTATTTATTGAAACAAGTTCCAAGTCACCAGTAGCATATTCTTTCTCATGTTCTTTAAATTTATGTGACTGATAACATACTACATGATTTTCTTAAATGATAACTCCACAAGGTCCCTCAATACATCCATCAATACATATAATAGAATATTTGTGTGGATGTGCAATTTTTAGAATGGGGGCACTAGTGAGAGGCCTTTTCAATAGTTGAAATATCTACTCATGTTCTCGTGTGGATTCAAACTTGATCCCCTTCTTTTTCAAAGAAGTAATTAGGTGTGTAATCGTGGAGAATCCCTCAATGAATTTTTTGTATTAATAAGCAATATCCATGAAACATGTCACATCAATTACATTATTTCGTGTGGACCAATTCACTATTGCATCAATCTTCTCTAGATCCATAGATATTCCTTATTCTGAAATAATGTGACCTAAATAAGGACTTCGTTTTAGATAAATAACATGTACTTAGTTTTTTATACAACATATGGTCCCTTAGCACTTGTAATACCTCCCCATCCTCTTCTTCGTTATTAGAATATATACGAATATTATCTAGGAAACAAATAACAAACATATCCAAATAGTTATTGAAAACACTATTCATAAGACACATGAATGTATCTAGTGCATTGGGGAGGCCAAATGGAACTGCCAAAAATTCATAGTGGCCATACCATTTTATAAATTCTATGTTATGAATTTCTTCTTCCTAAATTCTAACTTGATGATAATTGCACCACAAATCAATATTTGAAAATACTTTTTCTCCACTCATTTGGTCAAACAAGTAAATAGTTCGAGGAATGGATACTTGTTCTTCACTGTGACTTTATTTATATGACTATAGACATAGCCTAAGATTTCCACATTTATTTTCACAAATAATGCAAGTTATCCCCATGGAACTACACTTGGATGAATGTATCCCTTTTCTAGCAACTCTTGCAATTGCATTTTCATCTCCAATAATTCTGGGGTACTCATTCTAAAAGGATTATTGGACACTATGTAATGTCCCTTTCTCAGTGATGACTCCAGGAGGAGTGATTCAATAGCATATACTGATTCACGTAGGCTATAGTCGAGAGAAAAAGGGAATAAAAGAATTATTTAGTGTCATCTACCAGGAAATCCTAAGCTGAAAGTGACATTAAGTAATAAAGTGGAAAAGGGTGATTAAGTGACTTAAAAGAATAATTAAAGTCAAAACTTAGGAAAATCACTTTAATTAAATAAAGTGAACACGTAATTGGAATGAGAATCAAGTATAAAGGGGAGGATAGCCCTAATTCCTCTCATTATAGAATATTGATATTGAGAATTGGATTTTAAAGAGAAGTTAGGAAACTTTGTAGACTTTTGTGGATTTCCAGGGAGAAACCACCACAGTGATTGATTTCGATGTTGGAAGATACACCTTAGTTAGTCAGGAGGATCATCCAGATTCTCCATTCTTATTTAGGATTGCAACAGATAGAACATTAGATCCATTTAGAGGGATTCACACTAGTTAAGGAGGTTCATAGATTCCCCCTTGGTGCTTGGATGACATGGGAGTTACAGGATTGATCCAAAGGGAGGCGTGGATGTTCAGGAGGGATGATATTCCATCAGAAAAAACCATATATGTGTATTCTTAGAGCATGCAACATATTTCACCGTGCATGCAACGTATCTTCCATCCAATAGCATATTTGGACTTGCATGTTATAGATCCACACTCGCATGTAGTAGATATTGTATTTCCTTTACTCTTATGTAGCATATATATCCACAGGATATTCACCATTCATCAGTGACAATATTGCATTGTATTTCCATTGCATGCATCATATTCTCAGTGCATGCATCATATTCTCAGTGCATGAAACATATTTCAGCATGCATGCAGTGTATCTTCCATCCAACAACATATTTAGAATTGCATGCAGCATATTCACAGTGGATGTAGCATATTTCACCGTGCATGCAACGTATCTTCCATCCAACAACATATTTGGACTTGCATGCAACAAATCCACACTCACATGTAGAAGATCTAATATTTCCTTTACATGCATGTGCATTCCAGGTCAGATCTAGACTTGTAAAGATCAATCTGAAGAGTTTTGATCAGTTTAGCAATGTTTTTCTTATATTCCAGTATTCCATTTATTTTAATTTCATTATTTACCATTAGTGCAATAAATAATATTGTTCTAGCAACAAATCTATTTGCATGCAGTGAAAACAAGCATAAAACCCCAAACATTATGATAATAAAATAAATTGGATCCAAAATCCTTGAAATCGCATTCAGAAACCCAAAGAAACTTCAGTTAGATAACCAAATCAATATTTAGGATATTTCAATGGTAGGAGAGATGGATATCTTGCCAGCATGTGAGTAAAACAACTCATGATTCAGGGAGCCAAAAAACACTATCCATAGGAAGAGGACACATTGGAGATGAGTATGTCACATACCCGATAGAGGACACGAGGGAAAGGAAGCAGTGCAGACAGAGAGAGGATTATAATCCTTTACACATTGATTCAAAAACTCAAGTTAAGGAAGAGATATGTATCAGTTCATAGACATAGGTAGAGGAAGAAGAAATGGGTGACAAACATGAACATCTAGAAGACATAGGAAAGAGAAAATCCACACCATTGGACATTACTTTGAGGATACTGAATGACCTTTCTAGGGGCTAGCATGTGATTTTGCAGGCTATCACACAGATGGCAGTGAGTACACAGGAAATTTAGAGAAACATGGGTACCATTGGTACAAGTGTTGCAGGTGGAGCGAGTGGTTCTAGTCGAAATCAAATAGGGGCCAATGGAAGTCAATCACCTATTCACACTTACACTACATCATTGAGCAAAATTCCTAGACCAATATTCCCTTGTTACGAGGAAAATATCTCTATGGCTAGGGGTAAAACACAACAAATGGAAATGACTTCAGAAATAAACTCTAATATCAAGTATTCTATATAAACAAATATGATAACAAGACAAGATAAAATACCTACCTCATCCAGACATTCGATGAAGTCCACCGTTGAGCACTTGACTCAAAGAAATACACCTGCAACTTGTCCTCAAAAACCAAGAAACACAAGCATATGGTGATAATATATAATGTTAGCACATTCAATAAAATAATTCATCAACATTCATAACAGATACGCTCATGGAATAACAATTCAAATATTTTCAAGACATTAATTAGATGAGAAAAGAGTATTTCTATTAAAATGTAATCAACAAAAGTGAATGAATTACAAACTTCTATGTCGGCATGGTTCATAATCGAGAAACTAAGTCCCATCTAGCTGGGCCTCCACCACGTCAATCCTCCACCAAAGGAAATCTCATATAAGAGAGACAATGAGGTTCTCAATCTAGTAGGGAATATCTTGGGGGATGAACAATGTGTTCAGACTTAAAAGGATAAAGGGATGTAGGCTCAATATGAAGTGAATAATTTCTCCAGAGTAACCTTGCTCTCAAAGTTGAATTCTTCTCCTCTTTTCCATAGCTCAAATTTGGCCCATTTATATCCTTCAAGTGGAACTGAAGGGAAGATTTAGAACGTTTCCAGTATATGGAAGGTCAAGGATCATCGATCTCGTGACGTCACATGGAAGCCTGACACCAATTTTTAATTTTGGGAACAAAACCCAATGTACATGGATGTAGTGGTGCAACCTGCATATATGCATGTTGTACAATAGGTAGGGCACGTATATGTGAAAAAATAATGTTTTTATCTCAGGGATTTGCAAAAAGGGACTTCAATTCTGCATAGGGAAATGGAACAAGGCCTTCTGAGAAAATTTTCATAGGGTGAGGAAAATATTTCTATAATATATTCCCCCTAATGTGTGAGGTCAAAGGAGTATTTGCGATGGACGAAATACATTATAATACCCAGAAGTGGAGTAATGGGGACCCAACTGGAAGAACTAGTTTCTCATGAGAATATTACAATCTGTACTGACTTTTCACACATGGATGCCAATTTGAATTACACTACAGATCCATGTGAAAATATACCAAACAACTGTCCATGGCGATGAATATGAAATATAAAGGTGGCTACATGCCAGAGGACTTCATAGTCATGAACAAGACCTAGTAAAACCAAGCTCAAAATCAATCTGAAGATATCTGTGTACAATGGAGAACAATCTAATCTCCCATGATCACTGAAGTCACATAGGTATTGGTCCAATGAAAGGTAACAATAGCTCAGGATAGTTGTGACTATGAACTGATGTCTTCAAGTATTCTACACAATCCGCCAAAGGTGCAAGTTTGCATCGTGTGAATAAAGGAGTTGAGGTCGAACACAATGAGACTTCGTTTGATTACTGGTCATTAAGGTATACCGTTAACAAATGCGAGAAAACCTATCGATAATGAAAGTAGGTATCAAGGAACTGAGTACATTCTTATAAGTGTGAATAAAGGTTTCAGGGTTGAACAATTGAAGAATCCATCGATCAAGATACATTGATGTATTCCCAACTGTCTATGGCGAGAGAAATTGCCACTAATGGCTGCAAGCCTCTAGGTACTCATAAAACTGTAGGTCTCATCTCTAGAATAGATGAGTTGAAGTCGATGGAAGGATACCCACTAAAAGGAGAGAATTAAGGCATCTATCATCATTCAAAATGAGGTACAAAACATGATATTGATGATTTGGAGGAAATTGGACGAAGAACATGTTCATGAAACAATGACCTTGTGCATCTTTCACATGCGCCAGATGCAAACGATACATGAAAAATAACCTATGAATAACAACCAATAAAGAAAACTATTAACAAAGGCAAGGAAACCACCAATAAGGCTAATGAAATCCATGACACTGCATGAATGCCAATGTTTGAATATATTTCTTGTCGTCGAACAAAAGGGGAACCACCCAGTCAGCGACCAATGATGAAATGTCGACCATTGGGTTCAAGGTTACCTACCAATGAGGAAAGTAGGACCATGGTGCACAATAGGACTGGATTCATGTAACTTTGAGACACACTGAGGGTATGGCAGACATGAAAAGTCAAGAGTTCAGAGGAATGGCTGAGACAAGTTGATAAACATCCTTTGAACAAGAGCATGAGACATATGGAAGACTTTGGCAGCATAGATTCAATGATGAAACTTTAAGATGTAGGAGGAATCAATCAAATTATCCATAGGGATTGGAAGAGTAACCAATCGAGGGAGTAAATTCCCTGTAATGAGCTCAACTTCCTAAGGTCATGCTAAACCCAAAATGGATGAAATGTGGAATCAAAATTTTTGTGCTCTCATCAAAGGTGAGACGACTGCTGCCCATATAAGATTTTACTCCTTTCCTGCTCGACAATTTTTTGTTTTCATAGTCAAATGAATGCTATGATACATAGGAGGAAATGAGTGTTGCAAGTAAGAAAAATAGTTCCAGCAGTGGAACATACCTATGCTCAATGTGAGGAGGTGCATGCGAGAGATGGATACTTGGGGGAATGTTTCCTCCTGGGTATAGGGTGTTAAGATGCAAAGGATATAAATAAGGCTCTGCTTGGATGATGATGCAAAATGTTGAGGTGAGAGGCTTATAATGCAAAATAAAGAACCAACAATAGGCTTAATACTGCAAGCAAGAAAATGAGATGCAATTACAGCTTAACGCCAAAAATGTCCTTTTTCATAATCTTAGTCTACCTGGTTTGAAAAAGGGATAAAATTGCACCAAATATACGTCCTTTCAAATCCAATTTATGAGTGTGAAAGACACAAGTTCACTCAAAAATATTTTCTCTTTTTGAAACGAGTAAGAAAAGAGCTTAAATTAGACTTGTTTGGGAGTCCTCTAGGTATAGGTCAGCATGTTTATGAGTAAGAAATGAGGTTCAAACATAAAGTCGTGTTTTAGCTATAAACGGAAAAAAATCTTTGCACGGGCACTGAATGAAGAAGAGGATCTAACTAGGGTACCCATATTTGGTATGTCTCCACCATTCGATAACGACACTTATAGTTGTAGATAGAAGGTTCTGTGTCGCTATAAAATGGGTTCATACCTAAGGCATATGAGTTGCAGTCGTAGGATGATACAAGTGTGCATGATGGATTAGATACCTATCTTATATGTTGGGTGTTGGCCCTTGACCAAGTTTTGGGAGTTTCTTGGTCATGTTGACCTATTTTGGGACTTCGATAGCCTATTGAAGGAGGAGAAGAAATCGAAGCGAAGATAATGGGATCTTGGCCCCCTTTTTGGGTTTTTGGGAATATGTAATGGGAATGGGATGTCAGCCCATGGGTTTACCCATGGTTAGGCCTATTTTGTAATTTATAAATAGATGCCTAGGCTAGATAGAAGTAGTAGTGCATCTATGTGATAGAGGCTAGTGTGCTAAGTGCTAAAGGAATGGCTAAGTGCTAGATCTATGTGATTAAAGGATTGTAAGTGCTCTGTGCATACTGCGTGAGACTTGTAGAGCTGAGTGAAAGTCTCTGTGAAAGATTGTAGAAGGATTTGTGTTTTAACGCAAGGAAGAAGGATCTAGCGAGTTGCGCATATCTTCTGTTCTATGTAGAGTAAGGGTGTTGAGGCTCTGTGCTTGTAACTGATTGATCGAAGACAATAAAGAAGAGGATTTGGTGGAAATAGCCCTAGGGTGGGGGTGAACCACGTAAACCCCGTGTGATTTGCTTTTTGCTTTGTCTTGATGTATTTACATATTATATGTGAGATGCTCTGATATGTTTAGATAGATCTATTCATGCTTGGTGCTTATTATATGTTGGAATGTTAGATCTGATCTAGATATTCATGCTTAGTGCTTGATATGTTCACTTTGACCCATTTGTATATGCTAAGTGCTTGAATACTGTATATTAGTGTGAATTCTATGAAGTTATGTCTTATAAGCGAAGTGATTATTGACTGTATGTTGAGGAACTAATGGTGCTAAGTGATCTAGTAAGTTGTATAATCACAAATCAGTGTCCCAGCTAAGGTTGCAGACACCTGAGTCTTGCAACCACCCCTACCTCTACCTCAGGTGAGACTTCATCTTCTTTGCAGGTGTTGCTAAAAGGGTCGGTAGTTAGGTCTTTGTTGGTGCATTGTTGTAGCATTAAACCCTGGGTTTGCCCCTGTGCCAACATTGGGTAACAAAAATACCTATCCAAAGTTACAAATGGGCGACATGGCATTGAAAACTGCAAGAATCCTTGGATAAAACACCAAAAACCAGCTCCATATCCACTATCGTATTAGTCCATTAGACCAAAATATTGTACAAAACTATGTAAAGTGGGTAAAAATTTGCTATAAATAGTAAAAAAAACAATTTTACTATAACATTTGTATTTTTTACCCAAATAATGGATTTTGGACCAAATTGCCATCGAACTTCAACTGGTGATTGTGGGAGCTATGAGTGACGGAATTGACAACTATCTGGACTAGGTAATTCATATTTCTCTCCACTTTATTTTCAGTGGATTAAATTTTGTAATTAGGCTCTTTTTATAATTTATTTAGGGAACAAATTCAAAACTGAGGTGTATGTGGGATGCAGTTTATCGGGTCGCGTATATGCATACTTATACGTGACTATTTGACAAAAAACAAGCATATAAGCAGCCCTATAAGAGACTATGTACACTAGAGCTCGCGTATATGTCTATGGATAATGTTTTTTAAGGGTTGCTAACTCAAAAAAGTTTTTGACTCTTGCAGGATGGTGCTAGAGTGGAGAGAAAGAGAGAATGTGGAGGTGGATGTTGCAGTGGAGAGAGATATAGGGGCCCAAATGGCCTTGTAAAGATGTAGACTATACAATTTTTGGTCTCTCAAAGGTATGAGGGCTCAAGTGAGATTGCTTCAGCTGCTTGTGAACTACTGGGATCCAGATAGTGAGACCTTTAACCTTGATGGAGAACCATTAAGGATTGAAGCGGAGGACATCTATTTCTTGACAGGATTGTCATGTTGGGGTGAGGTGGTCAACCTCAAAGCATGAGGATATGGGAGTGGCATGAATATCAAGGATTACACAACCACTCATTGCATTGCAGGGACCAAGAAGGTAGGGATCCAACTCCCAATTAGAGCGATCAACAATCTGAGTCTCAAGATTGTTGTCCTGGTTTTGACACGAATCATAGGGTCGACCTCTTGCACCAGGCATCAAGGCCACTTATGTTCTACTTAGTGGAGTTCTTGCAACCCACGGTGTATGACTGGTATACCTCACTGCTAGTCAATATGAAGAGCCAACTGACAGAATTAAAACTGGGTAGAAAGAGGAACTTTTGGTTCGCTTCTATCCTTTGTAGTTTTTTCTTCGAGCGGGTTCCAGGCCTAGGATCTAGAGTTGAGATTATTCCACATGGACCTCGTGATCTAGACATGGCACGATGGACCGAGGTGGTGAGGCGGCAGGGGGGTGGTAGGGTGCCAACACCCTACAATGATGAATTTTTATTCTGGTGGGGTCGACAGGTGATAACTATTGATGACTAACCTTATGTAGGGATTGACTTTAGAGGAGATCCTAACATGCCATTACCACTAGGGTCCATCTATAGAGACATAGGTATGTCAAATTGTTTGAAATATTTCATTTTTTTTTTGTATTTTTGTATAAGGAGACATAAATATTTTTGGATGATGTTAAGTACTAACTAAACATCTATGTGATGCAGAAATAGGTCCACGATGGTTGAACAGGCTTCCACGACATCATTGGAGGCACTGAGGAGAGGAGGCAACAGGATGGGATGCAGATAGAGTGCTTCAAAATGTGCAGGGAAACCTGTCTCGTTTGACATAGAGGATTTCCATGGTCTAGGTGGAGGATCTACTGGAGGCTATGCAGTGGCGGGTGGTAGGTGTGCCCTGTGCTTGGGTACGACTCTTTCGTCATCTTGAAAACGCCATAGTCTTCTATCATGACACTCATCCAACGCCATAGAAGTAGATGTCATGACTATTGTATGATCGACTGTATATGTATATTGAGAATGTCAACCCCAATTTTGTACTATAACATCATATTTTTTGAAATACATATAAAAACATGGTTCTTTGGCTTAACTTATGTTACAATGTGTGCATTGATGAAAATGTTTTCTTTNGTAAAAGTTCTACAACGATGCTATATTTGACCACATTATTCATGGATGGCCCTAGGCATACGCCACCTGAAGATAACAGTAGACCTTCGGGTGAGTAAACAACCCAAGCGGTGGAAGCCAAGTTTCGTGTATGACGACTGACCACATTTTTGAATCCTAGGTAGACCGAAGACTCCGTTGACATCTGCCAACCAAGGGAAAACTTGATAAGCAAGATGAAGATAAAAATAAAGGGAAAATATATATACATTAAATTACATTAGTATACAAAGAGTTATGCCCAAGCTTGGGGCTCAAGCGTAATATATTTTCAAATAGATCCCATTCCTGGGCTCAACCAACATGTTCCCTTCATAATCTTCTAATTCATAGGCTCCTTTTTCTAAGACACATCGCACGATATAGGGACCATGCTACATGGGTTTGAACTTTCCTACCCCGAGTGGTTCTTTGGCTTGATCATATAGAAGGACCAAGTCACCCTCAGTGTACTGTCGAATATGGACAGACTCATCATATTGGACTTTAACATGTCTTTTATTTTTTTTGATAGTCGTAGAGGCATCTCGACACTACTCATCTATAATCTCTAGGTGTATGAGGCTTTGATTGATATTGGAAGTGTCAGGTAGGAGAAAAACTACCAATCTAAGAGAAGGGATATCACATTCAATAGGTAAGATCAACTCCACACTGTCTACTAACTGGAAAGGAGAAAAACTAGTGGAAGTCTTGATCGAGGTTCGATATGCCCAAAGTGTTGGATAAAGAATGATATTCCAGTTATAATTTCTCTGGCTGACAGTTTTATGTAAAATGGTCTTGAGAGACTTTTTTACAGCCTCTACTTGTCCATTTTCCTGGGGGTAGTAAGGGGAATAATGACCATGTCTAAACCCTTTTTTTGATGCTAATTCTTCCATCATTTCATTCTGAAAATGACTGCCATGATCAGTGACAATCTCACTCGGGATTATGAACCTAGCTATAATTTGATTGAATACGAAGAAGGAGACAATCTTCCCATCGTATTTAACTATAGGCATGGCCTTGACCCACTTAGTAAAGTAGTATACAACCACGATAATGTGTTGATTCCCCCCAACCGAAGTTGGGTTTCAATCCACAAAGTCCACCCCCCACTTGGTGAAGGGACCGACGGTAATGAGTGGATAGACAGAGGTTGGATGTGAGCACATTTTCCGAGTTTACACCTGGAAGGGGTGACACTTCTTAACTGATTCGACACAATCTTTAAATATAGATGGAAAAAAATAACCGGATTGAAAAAATTTCTGGGTCGTCACAAGCCCAGATAGATGACCACCACAAGCCCCACTGTGGCATTCGTTTAGGACAGACTCATATTCTTCGTGAGTTAAAAAATGACGCAAGCTATTGTCTATTCCTTGATGATATAGAGTATTGGTGATGATAAGGTAGTTCTTAGCTTGGTATCGTATACGCCATCGGTCATCTCGTGAGAGATGCTGAAGGAAATTCAAAGTTTGAAGATAGAGAACAATATCTCCATACCAGGGGTTTGACAATGAGACAAGGAAAATGCATTCATCCACAAATGAATCAACATGAATAACATCCTTGTCTAATCGAGGGAATTCATACACTAACTCTGCAAAAACTAGTGATTTTTTGGACTTCATAGAAGTGAAGTTGAGGTTGAACTTTTGTAGAATAAAAATCCATTCATTGTACTTTCCCCCTATGATACACCTAGTAAGGATGCATTGAAATGGATTGACATCGGAAACCACAATATTTTTGCAGAGCAATATATAATGTCATAATAGTTGGAATTCATGAACGACAACCAAAGCTAGATTTTCAACATGAGAATATATGAGTTCAGGTCCCACCAGGTTTCGACAAAGATAGTAAATGACGTGCTCATGGAGCTCATCATCCTCCTGAACCAACACCATACCAATCGTATCTTCGGACGCAATGACATAAAGAAATTTATCTCTAATGTAGTCTGGAGACTTTAGTAGAGGTGTCGATACTAAGGCTTTCTTCAAAGCATCAAAGGATTCCTGGGCTCGCTCAACCTAGATAAAAGGAGTTTCCTTCTTCAAGAGGTGCATGAAACCCTTAGTAGTATTGGCATAGTTCACTATAAACCATCGTAAAAACTTATATTTCCCCCTGTAAACCTTGAATTTGGTGAATAGTGCATGGGGGAGGTAATAAAAGTATTGCCTCAACCTTTAATGGATCTACCATGATCCCAATATCATAGACTAAAATTCCTAGAAGTCGACCTGACCTAATGCAAAAGATGCATTTATGAGGGTTCAACCAGATGCAATAATGGCGACATCTTTCAAATACTAGCTGAAGATGCTTATGGTGATCCAGTCTCTTATGGCAGTGAGGAGCAAGATCGTCGAGATAAGCTTCGACTATATGCTTGAGGTCATGAAATGAGAAGGTCATATCTCATTGGAAGGTTTCTCCGACGTTCTTAAGGCTAAAAGGCATATTCCGATATGCAAAGGTACCCCAAGGGAAAATAAATTATGTCTTATGTTGGTCCTTAGGTTTAATCTGAATTTGGTTATACCCTGAAAATTTGTCCATGAAAGAAAAAATTTCTCTTCCCGCACACTCGTTGAGAATATGATCAATGAAGGGTGTCAGGAATTTGTCTTTAGGACATGCTTTATTCAGGTCATGAAAATACATGCATACGTGGATGGTTCCTTGATTTTTATTCATAGGAACTATATTGTATACCCACTCAATCAAGGGAATCGGGTAGATAAAGCCAACATTAAGCAATTTTTCTACCTCTACCTTAATAGCAGGGGCCTTCTTGGGATTGACATCTCTAAGACGTTGTTGAACATGCTTGGTGTCTTAGTAATTTTTAATCTCATGTTCGACAATTTGAGGGTCGATTCCTGGCATATCTTCATATGACCAAGTGAATACATCTTAGAATTCCTTGAAGAGCTCGATGTAGGTCATAATTTATTCTGGCGAACAATCCGCACCGATGTATACATTTTCTACCTTGACAAGAGTACAAAATATATTTATCACGACGGTAGGAGAAATACTCTCCATGTTTCCCTCAGCATAAATGTCATGCATATCAAGTGGAACTATGATGTGACTGACTATCTCACCCAAAGTAGATCTAAAATCATCTTGTTCAATTCTAGCAAGCTCTGGGAGGAAATAAGAGCGATGATGCATATCATCCCAAGGTATGTCAGAACCATTCATGGCCTCAATGATAGATTCATCTGAAGGAAAATTCTCATTGAGGAATTCATGTGAACAAGACGATGAAGAGGCCCACACAGGATCTAGAACAGAATCCTCCTCATTCGTCTGTGAGGTAACAGGATCCAGATCGGTGGAAGAGTAAAAACCAACTTGATACGCAATCTTTGCTGCCCATAGTGGCATGGCCATTCTAGAATGTAACTGACCTTCACAAGACGTCGTCGAGGAAAATATGGTCCAAGGATTGTTAAAATAGGA